>JAVYIG010007145.1:0-106552 GCA_035222895.1 Strongylocentrotus droebachiensis
GGGGGGGGGAGTAGAGAAAGGGGGTATGTTTGGTGGAGTCGCCACGTCGAGGAAGCAATAAAGATACGCATAGATAACATGTTGCTGTGTCGGTTCCGCTGTGTCGGTATTCTTGCTCGATCCTCGTATACTATATTTATGTAGAAGTTTGAAGTCGGTGAGATGTATTATGTCGGTCAGCCGGCAATTTTTTTTTTCCCTACGAAGTGTGACTTTTTATCGGATAAAGAAACATTTTTGAAAATTCAGACAATGATTAAGAGTCGGTAAAACGAATCTTCTTCTTAATGAAACGGCAAAGCTTCCGCGCTTTGCGCGGGAGGGGGGGGGGGGGAATGGAAAATAATTTAGCTCCTGGCCCCGGATTTATAGGAATAAATTTGTACACATTGGGACATTGGCATTAATATATTTGTCGGTAATTGGTGGCTTTTTTTGTCGGTACTCGGTGGCCTCTACACCCCCCCCCCCCCCCCACTGAAAAAGCTATAGCGACGCTCCTGCCTACAACCCCCCTTTTGTCGCTTCCTTCCTTTCCACAAACAGGCTACGCCATCTATGAACTACTTGGACGAGAATTGTCAGTTATACTTGTACTACGGAAATACTGGAGGGAGAGTAGGCCGAATGGTCGGACTGGGGGCACGCCTTTTTCTTTTTTTTGTTCAGAAATGTTTTCAATAAGTTCGAATAAATGTTTTTCTACAAATATTCGGGGCCATGTGGCCCCCCCCCCCCCCTCCCGCCTACGCCACAGCCGTGGGGTGTCCCCTATCAATTATTTCGCTTTCCTTTTAACATTTTGTTTATTGCTTATTTCATTTCCATTTTTTATGAATAGCAACCCTTATCCCGTATAATGAATAGCGACCCTCATTTTGTATTATGAATAGCGACCCTCATTTCGTATTATGAATAGCGACCCTCATTTCGTATTATGAATAGCGACCCTCATTCCGTATTATGAATAGCGACCTTAATTACGTATTATGAATAGCGACCCTCATTTCGTATTATGAATAGCGAACCTCATTTTGTATTATAAATAGTGACCCTATTATGAATAGCGACCCTCTCTTCCTATTATGAATAGCGACCCTCTATTCATATTATGAATAGCGAATCTCTACTCCTATTATGAATAGCGACCTCTACGCCTATTATGAATAGCGACCCTCATTTCGTATTATACATAGTGACGCTATTATGAATAGCAACCCTCTATTCCTATTATGAATAGCGACCCTCATTTCGTATTATGAATAGCGTCCCTCTACTCCTCTAACCTTGGGGTCTACTTTGATCAGTCCATGAAAATGGACAGGCATATTTCACAGGTATGTCAGACTGCTTACTTCAGCTCCGTAACATTGCATCCATTAGACCATTGCTCACGAGGATGGCAGCAGAAAGCCTTATCCATTCACTCATTTCATCTAGACTCGATTTCTGTAACAGTCTTCTAGCTGGCCTTCCTTCTGCAACTTTGAACAGACTTCAAGCAGTACAGAATGCAGCAGCACGTTTGCTTACTGGGCTGAGGAAGCATGATCACATCTCTCCTGTCCTGGCTGAGCTACATTGGCTTCCTGTCAAGAGCAGAATTGATTTCAAGGTCCTGCTGCTCACATTTAAGGCAATTCATGGTCAGACCCCAGGATATGTGTCATCTCTAATCGAGCGGCGTCATCTTCGCCCTGGACTTCGCTCATCTGGCCTTACTCTCCAGATGCCCATTACTCATCTCAAGGGATATGGAGACGGGCATTTTCTTCTATTGCTCCTCGCCTGTGGAATTCCCTCCCATCATCTATTCGCGAAATTGACAACCTGGACCACTTCAAAGCTTCACTCAAAACTCACATCTTCATTCAGACATTTAAATGCTAATTTTATTGGAGGAGCTCGCGCCTTTGAATGTTATCTCAACAGATATATGGCGCCATACAAATGCTGTTCATCATCATCATCATTATGAATAGCGACCCTCTATTCCTATTATGAATAGCGAATCTCTACTCCTATTATGAATAGCGACCCTCATTTCGTATTATGAATAGTGACCCTTTTATGAATAGCGACCCTCATTTCGTATTATGAATAGCGAATCTCTACTCCTATTATGAATAGCGAACCTCATTCCGTATTATGAATAGTGAACCTTTACTCCTATTATGAACAGCGACCCTCTACTCCTATTATGAATAGCGACCTTCATTGCGTATTATGAATAGCGACCCTCATTTCGTATTATGAATTATAAACCTCATTTTAAGATTCTTTACTAATCCTGTCTTCTGATTGGTTGAAAATGCAGTCATGTTCTTAACCATGCCCGCTAATTGAAATTCATAGTAATTTTTCCCGGCTCTACCGGTTTATATCCATTTTTCATAGCACGCTTTCCATGGCTGTGAAACGTGACGTCATTTTGCTGCGATCGATCCCCATTTTGGTTTACGTGTTATAAGTTTCTTTTGTGCGATGACTGATGCGCGATACCGTATCGGTGTTTGAGTGCAATTCGATTTTGGTCGCTGCATTCAGGCGACGAATCCACCAGCGCAGAGGACCGATCGCCATTTTGTGTAGGTCTACTAGTACTGTAAATATGTTGCGAATTTGTGAATTTATAAAGTTACTGTTCATGTTCTACTGTTCTACTGGAGCACAGCTTGTTGGTGATATCATCATGTACAAAAGTTACTGTTCGTGTAAACGTGTTTGGTATTCCCTGTTCTACTGGAGCACAGCTTGTTGGATTTCATACTGTAGACTAGGTCTAACTTAACGGTCTAGATCTAGGCTACACAAGTTATTGTTGGTGTTAATATTCATGACTTCAAAGAGATGGAAACCTAAATGGGTGAGTCAACATTTTCCTTTTCTTCGTTATATAAAATATATATTGACTGCTTTTAATATTCGAGGCATAGTTGTTTCTATAGGGTCTCGGGAAACTCACAATCTGCTATGACCCCGCGGCGCAAGCGCCTTGGGGTCATAGCAGATTGTGAGTTGCCCTTGACCCTATAGAAACCACTATGCCTCTCAAAGCAGTCAATATATCCTTATAGCGAACCTCATTTCGTATTATAAATAGTGACCCTATTATGAATAGCGACCCTCTATTCCTATTATGAATAGCGACCCTCTATTCCCATTATGAAGATCGACCCTCTATTCCTATTATGAATAGCAACCCTCTATTCCTCTTATGAATAGCGACCCTCATTTCGTATTATGAATAGCGAATCTCTACTCCTATTATGAATAGCGAACCTCATTTCGTATTATGAATAGCGAACCTTTACTCGTATTATGAACAGCGACCCTCTACTCCTATTATGAATAGCGACCTTCATTCCGTATTATGAACAGCGACCTTCTACTCCTATTATGAATAGCGACCTTCATTCCGTATTATGAATAGCGACCCTCATTTCGTATTATGAATAGCGAACCTCATTTCGTATTATGAATAGTGACCCTATTATCGATAGCGACCCCCTATTCCTATTATGAATAGCGACCCTCTATTCCTATTATGAATAGTGACCCTCATTTCGTATTATGAATAGCGAATCTGTACTCCTTTTATGAATAGCGAACCTCATTTCGTATTATGAATAGCGACCCTCTTGTCGTATTATGAATAGCGACCCTCTCGTCGTATTATGAATAGCGACCCTTTCTCCTATCATGAATAGCGACCCTCAATTCCTTTTATGAATAGCGACCCTCATTTCGTATTGTGAGTAGCGAATCCCTACTCATATTATGAATAGCGACCCTCTACTCCTGTTATGAATAGCGACCCTTTTCCCCTATTATGAATAGCGACCCTCATATCGTATTATGAATAGCGACCCTCCCCTCGTTTTATGAATAGCGACCCTCATTTCGTATTATGAATAGCGACCCTCTACTCCTATTATGAATAGCGATCCTCATTTCGTATTATGAATAGCGACCCTCTTCTCGTTTTATGAATAGCGACCCTCATTTCGTATTATGAATAGCGACCCTCTACTCCTATTATGAGTAATGAACCTCATTTCGTATTATGAATAGTGACCCTCTCGTCGTATTATGAATAGCGACCCTGATTTCATATTATGAATAGCGGTCCTTGCGATTAATGACCCTTAAAGGTAATACAAAGTTTTGGTATGGGGTCATGAATTCGGTTCAAATGAAGATATTTGAAGCATATGCGATCCTACAACATTCGGTGATCGTTGTCGCGGTTGAAATCGAGTCTAAAGTTATGAAATTGTAAATAATAAACTCTTTATGTTTTATAGCTCCCTCTCAAGGTCAAGATATTAATTATGCTATAAAACAATGTTTTTGACTAAAATCGACCGATTAGCTATTCCCGTTTGGAAATTATATATCACATCTACATATTCTGAGATTGTCATGGTTGCAGCTAACATTGTACGCCGGCCATAGGCGCTATTTGAAATTCATCAAAATTTACCGGGAGCACCGGTAAACTTTTATATTTAAGTCTTCTCGAAATCAGAAGTGTTTTAGGGGCTAAATTTTCTAGTGCTTATAATACATCCACAGGGGCATCCAAATATACCAAAATTGTAAAGAATCACTATCCACCCAATTTCCAAAATTTCCCAAAACTTTGTATTACCTTTAATATGAATTATGAATAGCGACCCTCATTTCACGTTATGAATAGCGGTCCTTATGATCAACGAACCTAAATTCTTTATGAATAGTGACCCTCTTTTACCATTATGAATAGCGGACCCGCAGGTATGGGAAGTTTCACGTTATGAATAGCGGTCCTTATGAATAGCGGTCCTTATGAATAACGGTCCTTATGAATAGCGAATGGACCCCCTTTTGGGGAGGAGCAACAATTATTGTCGTAGTAGCTTTTGTATTTTACGGGGCACTTTTTGAGCGGAGCAAATGTCGGCGGAGCAATTGTTGGCGGAGCAAATGTCGGCGGAGCAATTGTCGGCGGAGCAAATGTCGCGGAGCAAATGTCGCGGAGCAATTGTCGCGTTTTGCGGAGTAAATGTCGGCGGAGCAATCGTCGCCGGAGCATGTGTCGGGTTACCTGTTTGTGGCTATATATTTTTTTCAGCTCCGACCAAAATGTCATGTCAATTTTGATACCTCATGCGCATAAAGCAACGATGACATTTTTTTGTTAAGCTATGGGAGGTTAACCTAGGTCCATGCTACAAGAAAAAAGTTGTAACTGATTTCTAATTCTTTATCTTTGTAAAGTTTCAGGCTCTCAAAGGGCCATTTAGCTATTTGGTCATAGTTTTTTAAAAAAACCAGTGCCTTATACAGAACACATATATATTTCCCGCTATATCCTTTTGTTTCTTGTTGTGTTACTCGAATTCGTTATTCTATTCAATAAATAGCATTGTAAATGAGTTTGTGTCACACTGATTGACTTGTCTTATCCAGTCACAACATTACAGCCGTTTTGTATCTTTAACTTCTTTGTAACCAATTGATGGGCCATGCAATCGGGTAATACAATCATTCAATCGTGCTTTTTTTCCTTCTCTGTTATAAAATTCTTCAAAAGGACCATGCATATTGTGTGGTACCAAGTGCGCCGGGGGGCTCCGGGCGGGCGATGGGTTGGGGGGAGGGGTAAGTCATGGAACAATACTATGCCCCTCTGCACGTGGTCCGCGCGGGGTGTTCCGGCGCCTATATGCCTGATGGCTGATGTTTCAATTCACTTGTTAAATTTCTTCTACATTCTTTTCTCGATTCTTGAATTATTCATTTATTGAAATACTGCCAATGCAAATTGAGTTTTGTCACCACGATTGATTGGCCTTATCAACCATATCATTACATTATTTTTTCTGTATTAAATTGAAACCCGTGCATGATTCTCACAACATTTTTAATTGTTATACAATACTTAGTCCATTATTTTCCTTGTTTAATTACAATATCTGAAAAGAACCATGCTTCTAATTCTTGATAATTCTTATCACATGTAACGCAAACTGTTTATCAATCTTTTCTTGTCATATAACTTCATTTGGAGACCTTTTTTTCTCCAACACATCATCTGCTTATCTTATATTTCAAGGATTATTCATCTTTATAAGATATTTTCTAATTCGCAATTATTATTGTCATAGGGCCTTATGGCTGATCGTTTGCTTTTGCTGGTATCATGATACGCCCCTGCATGTATCGATTGCCTTTTAATGTTCGTAATGCCGACAGAGTTTAATTTTATGTTTTTGTTCTTACATATGTACTTCGTGTGTCTGTTCTCCTCTCCTTGTTTCTAGTGGTTATTCCATCTCTTCTAATCGTGTGTATTCTTTCAGCGACAGCAATCTTCTTTGTTTTGTACAGTTTATGCATATGTCTTGTTCATTTCTTCTTTCTCCTTGCTGCCTTTGGATACTCTATTTTTCTCTTCCTTTCCCCATCTCTCCTTGACAGCGCCAAAATTTATCCTGTATTTTATTTCCTCATATCGTCAATCATTCATATTCGGATACTGATTCTGAATTCATGATGGCAGGTTCACGTGGTAAGCAGCAATTCCCTTTCCATACGGTGAATGATGATCATTGTTTTTTGATTTACACAGACCTATTCGACTTGAGGATGAAGCTAACATCCCTGCTAATTCATTTGATAATTCTGTTATGGACAATATCAACTCTTCACTTGAAGAACTAGAATTTGACTTTGATTTTGATGACCCTGCTCAACGCAACGTTTCTAAATATGAAACTGTTAATCAGTTTCGTAATGCTGTGAAAGAATTTCGTAATGATACGTTCTCCTTGCTTCATTTGAATATTAGAAGTTTAAATAGGCACTTCGATGATCTACTTTCGCTTCTTGATAAGCCCTCACAAAACCCATTATCCCTAATTGGTCTTACTGACACCTGGTTAACTTGTGATTCCAATCACCCATACTCTATTGATAACTACGATGGCGGCGTTGTTGCTTTATATATACTTAAAAAACTGAATTACACCGTTCTAGATAATCTCTCAATATGCAATAGTATTATAGAATCCCTTTTTATTGAAATTGTGATTCCAGGTAATAAGAACATAATAGTCGGCGTGATATATCGACCCCCGAGTTCGAATGCACACGAATTGTTATTGTATTTATCTGACACATTACAAAACGCCAACTTCAACAATAAAGATTGTTTTTTGATGGGCGACTTTAATATAGACCTGTTAAAGCACTTACATAGCAATGTTTCTCAAGAATTTCTAGAAACAATTTTGTCTGCTTCTTTCTTGCTACTTATTTCCAAGCCAACTCGTGTTGCAAATACATCTGCTACTTTAATTGATAATATTTTTTCTAATGTTACTCCACATTTTGATTCTTACATTATTCTTTCGGACATATCTGACCATTACCCCATTGTGACTCACTACACGGTTTCACAGCCATTTAACAACAACGGTCCTTACCCAAGTAGACGTAAAATAACTATAGAGAATTTAGCTCGCCTTGACGCTAATCTCGAAAATACTGATTGGTATAGTGTTTATTCCGAAAATGAAATTAATTGTTCTTATGAAATGTTCTCTAGTATATAGTATATTAAACAACCAATTAGATACTAACATGCCGAAGCAAAAAGTCAAACATGGTTATAAGAAAACGCCCAAACTCCCTTGGATATCTAAGTCTATATTGCGATCAATAAATCGGAAGAATAACTGTTATTATAAATATAAAATAAAAGGCACTGAGCAATCAAGGAGAAAATATACATCCTATAAAAACATTTTGACTCGGATTATTCGATTGGAAAAGAGAAATTACTTTGTAAATCGTTTGAAACTTTTTAAAAATGATATGCAAAATACTTGGAAGGTAATCAAACAAGCAATGAACCAAGTTAATAATAAATCTGAGGTAAATAAGATCAAATTTGATAATGAGATTGTTGAAGACCAAAAAGCTATAGTTAATATTTTTAATACTAATTTTTCTTTAATAGGTGATAATCTCGCTAAAAACATTCCGCCTTCAAACACAAATTTTGTGGAGTTTTCAGGCCCTCACAATCCAAGTTCTATTTTTTTGGTTCCAACTAATTGGCAAGAAATTATAAAAAATTGTTTCTAGTCGGAAAGATAAGAAAAGTTCAGGGTATGATGGAATTAATAAGGTCATACTAAAATCCATTATCCAGAGTTTCACTTACCTCTTTTGAGAACATGTTCTGCACAGAACACGTTCATTTTCGAAGGCCCTACATTTTTGAATACTCTGCATAACGATTTGAAAACTTCCCCTTCACTAATTGCTTTAAAAAAAAGTTAACATTTTTTTTATTACAATCTTATGATATTTAGAAATTTATTGTGATAGAACATCTCCTTCCCAAATTGTTTTTCTTTCCCTCTTTTCTTCTGCCCATCTCAACAACAAAAAACTACTTGCTCTTTTTGTTTCAGCTATCTCAAGGATTTTGTGCGCTCCCTATTTCGTGCTCGATCCCTACAATTTTCCTATTCTCTCCTCTCCTTCCCTCCAAACGCAGCCCATATTTTTTTCTTCCTTCTTCTTCTTTTTTCTGTTCTTTCTTCGTCATGTATTTGTTACGTCTTCTTGTTTACAGTCATTACGTGTTTCAATAAATGTTCCCTTGTTGGCCACTATTCTTCTTTCATTGATTATGTATTCCATATTTTTAACACTCATTATTATCTGAGGGGTCCACGATTTACAAGCTCTGCTTTTCAGTGGACCTCTCCATTTCCTCAAAATATAAATACAGTTAAATTTTAAAATTCATTTTTTGTCTTCCTAAAATGTATACATTATTATCAAGATTAATTTATTACAAATGTAACAATGTTTTGTATACATTTTACATTGTATTCGTTAGTATGTATTGTATTTTGTTGGAAATGAAAAAAAAATGAAATGAAATGAAATGAAAATAAGCACTCCCCAAGGTGGTAAGCAGTACTTCTTGTACCTGAAAAGGGGCACTCACCTGAGATGAATAGGGGCACATGTTGGAATACAAAGGGGCACTTATTACAAAGGAAACTTGGCACTTGTTGTAGGAAAAGGGGCACCTATGAGATTTTCATTATCAGAGGTAAAGGGGGCTCTTATCAAAGTTGGATAGAGGCACTTGATTATAAGAATGTGGAACGGGCACCTACTTGAAATAATTTGAAGGGGGAGCTTATCTGAAATAAAAGGGGGCACCTTTCCTATAAGAGGGGCACTTTTTTGGCCTGACTATAATTTGGAAATTTGTCATTTTCCAACAAACGCATACAAAAATCATGTCATTTCAACAACATTTGTATATCAAACTATAAATAAATCACGTTAGAATTTTATTTTGGGAATGAAAACTGCTCTTAAAGCCCCCCCCCCAATCAGTACGCCAGTGATCATCAGCATAATCATCAATGGCAGTTGTTTTGTAGTAAATGTAGTAGTAGGCCTAGTAGTAGTAGTATCATGCCGATCCTTATTATCTAGCTGGTGAGCATTATTATGAGTAGGGGAGACTCAGGTTATTTTAGCCACTTTTTACCCAAGGTCACCTGGTGCCCTTGGGTAACGTTTTGTAAGGCTGTTTGGGGTGGGATTGAAAGAGCAGTGTGTTAGGCATATTATATCTGCATATTACGAAGAAAAAAACACTTTTGATTTTAGAGCCAGTGAAGATTTTAAAAAAGTGGTCAAGTGGCTCAATAACACAAACACGCAGGTTAGTTGAGCCAGGGTGTCATGATAGTTGAGCCATGCATGTAGATCAATGGCATAAATCCATGTTTGTGACACCTTTTTTTTTTTTATTTTTTTTTTATTCCTCTTAAAGTGTTATACACTGTCGCTCATAAAGGTGGAATATTTGTTTTTAATCCCAATTTATGGAATTATTTTAAAAATAATTTAAAAATAATAGATCTAGATAATAGTATACATTCTCAGATTTTATTGAACAATAATTTGCCAATGTGTGTTTTGCGTGACTGCTAAAGCATGTGTATGCTACTATGCTTATCAACTAGGGGACCTATGCCCTTAAGTCATAAATGGCAGTAATGAGGATTAATGCCCCACAAAAGGGCACTAATATAGCACATCGACATGGTTTTGATCCTGGGGCCTCACAGTTACGAGGTCATTGCTTTGTCACTGAACCATGACTGTACGCTGCGGGGGCTAGGGTAGGGGACAGTTTCCATAAATAAATAAAAACACAGAAAATGCAATAAATTTTCAATAATTTATTGCATTTTACCCTGGTTCCCAACATTAAAAAATCTTCTGTGTGCCCATGCCTTGAGCCATAATGCATGGCCGTCCAGAGGATTTGTTTATGTTGGGGACCGGGGTAAAATGTAATAAATTATTGAAAATTTATTGCATTTTCTGTTGTTTTTTTTATTTATGGAAACTGCCCCCTACCCTAGCCCCCGCTGTGTACAGTCATGGTTCAGTGACAAAACAATGGCCTCATAACTGTGAGGCCCCAGGATCAAAACCGTGTAGATGTGCTATATCAGTGCCCTTTTGTGGGGCATTAATCCTCATTACTGTCATTTATGACTTGAGGGCGTAGGTCCCCTAGTTAATAAGCATAGTAGCATACGCATGCTTTAGCAGTCCCGCAAAACACACATTGGCAAATTATTATTCAATACAATCTGAGAATGTATAGTATTATCTAGATCTACTATTTTTAAATAATTTTTAAAATAATTCCATAAATTGGTGTAAAACTAAAATATTCCATCTTTATGAGCGACAGTGTACAAACAAAAACACACAATTGAATAAAATGAATACACATACTTGCAAACATACACACACAACGCACAATTTCACACAAACACATACACACATACACAAACACACTTGCAAATACTGGCTCAACTAACCACACACACCGGCTCACCTAACACCACAACCACCATTTTGAATTCATCGTGGTGAAAAGTGAAAGTCTTACTAGATACAAATCAAATAATCAGTCCTTCTTTTTTTGGATTTAACCTCGGCATTGTGGATCATTCCATCCTTCTTACCAGGCTCCGAGACAGATTCGGTGTTACCGGGGTGGCATTGGACTGGTTTGCATCCTATCTTTCGAGAAGACAACAGAGTGTGTTAGTCAAGGATGTGAAGTCTAATCCCAGGTCGCTGTTATGGGGCGTCCCACAAGGATCGGTGATCGGCCCGTTCCTTTTTATATGCTATACCACTCATGTGTACGCGGATGACACACAAGTGTATGTCATAATGAAACACCAGGCAAGGGACCAAATGGTCTCAAAACTCGAACTCTGTCTACTGGACATTCGTTGCTGGATGAGTGATAATCAATTAACTTACACTTAATGATAATAAGATGGAGATATTGCATGTGTCGTCACGTTTTAGGCAACGTCAAGAACTGGGCGCTATTACATCTGGTGGCAGTAAAGTTGGACCATCCCCATCTCTACGTGATCTTGGTGTATAATCCTTGACTGTCACTTGACTATGCAGCACCATGTCAACAATATTTGCAAGAAAGCATCTTTGGCCCTCAGAAGAATAGGTCGTGTCCGTCATTATCTCAATAGAACTCTGCAGCTCGCTTAGTGTCAAGAGTGACGAGGTCTCAACATATAACACCTATCTTGAGAGATCTACACTGGTTGCCAGTTCAATTACGGATCCACTACAAGGTCATTCTAATCGTCTTCAAAGCTCTCCATGGCATGTGTCCAGAGTACGTCTCAGATTTGCTCACACCGTATATCCCACCAAGGCGTTTGCGGTCATCTTCCCACCACCTTCTCACCCTCAATCATTGAACCACAAAAACATATGGTGACAGGGCATTTTGCATGTGGTGGACCAACACGTGTGGCTACGCTCCATGACTGATGTTGAAGCTTTTAAGAGAGCGCTGAAAACTCACCTTGTTGATGAATGCTTCGAGTAATTATGTAAACGTACATTGTAAAGCGCTTTGAGAGGGCATTCGGTCCTGAAATGCGCTATAAAAGAACGAACTATTATTATTATTATTAAAATGATATACATTGATACTCCTTTCAACTAGTCAGTTTATTCTATGAGGTGTAGAAAATATGAGGACATGTCCACTTTTCACGGAATTCACTTTGAACAGCAAAAATCAAATGTTGTTGATTTACTCAAGCTTGTAGTCTGCATCCCTGTGTCAAATTTAGCACATGTGTTCCCTGTACCCGGTAACACCACATGGCAGCATTTAATTTTTAAATGGTCATGGTTTATATTAGAGGGGGTGGCTCAACTATAACCAATCGGCTCAACTAACCTGAGTCTCCCCTACGCTGCTAGCGCCATCTTCTGCGGCTCGAATCAAGTGTGTAGGGAATGTCGAGAAACGGTCAGATTCTGGACTACTATATATAATTGATGCTACAGACTTCTAATAAATACCTTAAAATAGTCCACGAGACGCTATTTCGTCTGCCATGTAGAAACACGGCGTCAATGCATGCATATCGTTCTAATGCCGTTGCAACTCTAGTTAATATTTTCCGTTTCTGTTTAATTCTCTCTCACTTTGATCAGGTGGTTTATGGTATTATTCTGATGATGATCCTCGATCTGATCCGCACGGACCTGGAGCTATCTACTATGGTCTTCATACCAACGTATCCAAGGAAATGATGGCTTACTCGGACTTTCCAATGAAGAAGTCTCTTCCGCCTTTCCCAAAGGTAGTCTTTCAGCGATTTATTCCACCGCTCACGTACAGTTAACAACTAAATTATAACCTTGTAAATTTCATGTTTTTTGTTTCTGTCAGAACTCAAGAATGAAAAAGTGGACTGGTTGAATTAGGGCCTTTGCTGAATACTTAAGCTTTAATATGTCACATTCTCAAGACTCATACATTGGGGGAAATAAATTTTTCACATACCTCAAAAATTACAAAACTTGGTAAGGGTGTGAATAATTTAGTTAACTGGATATCTCAACCCCAATACCGATTGAGTTTCGTCTACGTAATGGCCTGCGGCATAAATTTCGCAGCAAAATATTAGTTCTGGTCAAGCGGTCACATTGCGAAAGACGTTCTGGGAGCGTTTGCCAAGATTTTGTACATGAAGATAAGAATTGGTGTGCAAAATTGTGGCTTTAGAATCAACATAATAAGAAATGGGCCCAAATTTGCTGGATGTCACATGTACTGGATACTGAACTATCTATATGGGACCACACACACATGTTGCATGAACAGATATTGGTCCACAAACTATTCCGCGGTTTCTCGTCTTATTTCAAATACAAGGGTGTTTGAAAAGCAATCATTTTTCAGGGGAACCTTTTATTAAACACCTTTATATTCATTTTTATTTGAGGGCCTTTGTATATTTGTACAACTTCAAGTGACGCCCCCCCCCAAAAAAAAAAACAAAAAAAAAACAACATGTGCCCTTCCTTCTCCTCGTTACGCAACGGCATGCAGAGAAAAGCCGTGACAAGAATACAAGAACGGTGATTATTTTATTTATTTACCAATCCATCTCTTACAAAATGTTCCAAACACTGTTTAGAATAATTATATTGCACATAACCCTCGGATTATAATGATCACCGTAATGATCGTTATGATACAGATGCAGCTGACAGCATTACCTCGGTATACAAAATCATACCTACATTTTTGATTTCTGTTGTTGTTATGATTACTCCTAAGGCAAGTGAAATCCAAGAGTATTACGAACTGTATGCCAGTCACTTCGATCTTCTCAAGCATATCCGCTTCAATGTCGAGGTCGTGTCCATCGACCAGGCCGATGACTACAATAACACCGGTCAGTGGAAGGTAACAGTCCGCTCAATCTCTGGCGAGATAAGAAGCGAGGTGTTCGACGCCGTGATGGTGTGCACTGGTGTGTATCCTGCTGCATACATGCCCGACTATCCTGGGTTAGATTCATTCAAAGGAAAGATCATTCACAGCCGTCAAGTCAAACGAGGGTCTTCCTTCACAGCCAAGAGGGTGCTCATTGTAGGTAAGTGCGACCGATGCAGGTTTACGTTTGCCAACATCATGGCCCATCAGTGCGACGGTCTTACAAAAAGACGCCCAAGTGGCCAATAGTTTGATGTTCCTGTGTCTCATTAGGCTACGCCTCGGACGTCAAATAATCCTTTGGTCTAATGGTCCAATCAGGCGCGTAAGCAGGAGGGGGGGAAGGGGTTCGGGGGTTGAACCCCCCCCCCCCCCTTTGGGATTTTAATGTGTGTATTTTGAAGGAAACCCCCCCCCCCCCTTGGTTTTTTAATTAAAAAAAAAAAAAAGTAATACCAATGGCTGACCTAAAAAAGTTGACCTTAGCCCCCCAACGGAGCAAAATGTCAAATTCCCAAATTTCGAGACCCCCCCCCCCGCTTATTCAGCGGCTGGCTGAGTCGTTGCGAAATTTTCGGCCCGATTTAAAAATGTTAAACCCCCCCCCCCCCCCCCCCCCCTTGAAAAAATCCTGCGTACGCGCCTGGGTCCAATGATCCAGTTCCGCCTCACCTGTTACCTGTTGCCTGAGGCACTACGGCCCTTTAATTCAATGGTCCGATGGTCGGTGCCTACCAGTAGAGAAGATATAAATCAGTCGGTAGAGCAGTGGTCTCGTAATCCGGTGACCCGGGTTCGACCAAGTCGATGCGCTAGTGCCCTTTGGTAAGGCATTTATCCTCATTACCAGGTCCCTCGGAGAGGACCTAAAGCCGTCGGCCGTCTGGTTGCTTACTTAGCAGTAAGGTAAAATAACCACAACCACCACCATATTGACATCTATTAAGATAGACTGTAAATACTTTAATAGCCAAGAATGAACTCTAAACCGAAGATGAAAACATATTTCATGTATTGTTAATTCGATTGTCGCATATTTTTGTTTTATTTTTGCATATGGCTCCGAATAGTCTCATTGGAGAACGTCCCCTATCGTCAGAGTCCAGCAGCCTAACATGTCAGCCTATGGACTTTTACCCCCCAAAATCGTTACAAATTCATTTTTTGTTTAAACGAAAAGCACATCCACCCCGACGTACGTTGACACTAGCTCTTTCATTGGAACCCTCATCTCCCATTGACTTTTGAAAGTTCACCCACCGTAATTTGGCCAAAATAGGTCGCTAGCTCGCCATTGCATATATAACATATGTGAAACAAGTCGAACTTTGGACGCAATTTGCCATGCGATTGTATGGTTACAGGTCAAGCACACGAAGGATAAGAAGCATGAATTATCTTAGATCAGTTCCGATGGGTTCATTATGTCCATTTCAGCCAACTCCCCACCGTAATTTTTCCTTTTAGTATAGGCAAGCATTTTGCCGAGGTAAGCAAAAACATGAATATTCATGATCGCCATGGAATATTCGATTATTTACAGAGGGGTGTAATTATGCACCACATCAAACCTTCCTAGTTTAAGTCAAGTATTTCATTGTATTATGTAGTTTGGTAGGTTTATTGGAATAACTGTTTAATTATCAGATATCAATGATAGTTTAAAGATATGGGAAATTCTTGTATTTTATATTTAGCAAAGCAATCTCACATACAAAATCACTACCAAGTGTCGTCTAATCCGCCGATTGCCGTCTGCTATATACGTTCAAGGCACATTTATCTGTGGACTATGGTGTAGATCGACAGTTTACTCGTCATTGTAGATTTGTGATTAGCCATCTGTCATTATTAGTCTTTAATTGTTCACACACGTGAAATTACCACACACACGAACACTCTCACTTCCACTCCTCAACACACCATTTCCGTACACCCGGTTCACCCAATGGCATACACCCTGCAACATAGTGGAACATTCTAGTTTGGTAGTGCCGTCGAACTAGCTACGTTTGTGCTGGCAATGGTCCAGCGAACGAAATGAGACAACCAGAGCAATATGCGATACCCTAAAAAAAAATTTTTGTTAACGTCCTTTAGGTTTTTACCCTAATTACCCCGATATGCTTAATTTTTGCACACAGGTGCAGGGACCTCGGGAGTAGACCTTTCCACCATTGTCAGTCATCATGCAAGTCAGGTAAGTGTGCGTGCCTGTGTTTAATTGGAATTTAACAGACATTTACGCCTGGGACCGACCTACAACCATACCATTTTTTAATTACATTTGTGATTAAGTTATGATAAAACATCGATAATTCTCGGTTTTTTTGTGTGGGACGCACTGTATAGAACGAAATCACCAGTCTGTAATGAATATCAGATTGAACACATACATAACATTCTAGACATTTTTCTTCTTCAGGTGTTTTTCATGACTTGATAAACACAGACATGAAATTATACAAATTGTTTAAAGGCAACGTTTAACAATGTTAAATCTATTACAAGATGCATAGCCCTACGTGTTATCAGTGTTTGTGATATAATGTAATATTGAAGCTCTATAACAATTGCGCTTCAAAATGATCATGAAGTGCCTCAAAAAAGTAAAAATCTTTGAGGGACCAGTTTTTTTACCATACTCATTTTTCCCAAGAGACTGTAGTGTTATAAAAACTGTTAGGAAAGCGAATTCAGAAATTTCTAATTCCAATCATAGATATCTTGATTATCAAACATGCGACCGGCTTGTAAAAGTCATGGGATTCCTGACTGATCTACATGTTTATAATTATGATTGCAAAATGAGCTGAATCCAGAATTTTGTTTAGATTGTGAGGCAAAGATAGCCAATCCCTTTAAACATAGACATGAAATTATCTGAAGTGTTTAAAACTCAGTTTCATTTATACTTGACAAACCTGAACTCCTATATTGTGTTACAAAATGCTCCCTAAAACAAGAACCCATATACCAAATCTGTTTATCTTGGTATCATTATTTTTCATGCGAAAAGATTTTTTTGATGAAGTTAACAGTGAAGATGACCCCCACATTTTTGGAAGTATACTAGTCTGTTTAAGGGCCACCGTAGGCACTGAGTAGGATACATTGATTCATACAGGGCTAGCGAGTATCCTAAGAATCGCTAATATACTGGGCAGTAGAAAAACTAGGAATATCTATTGTGACTTTCTAAGGGAAGCAACTCTGAAGGGTTTTTTTTTGTCATTTGATTGCCAGGTATACCTGAGCTTGCGGTGAAGAGCATGGTTTATTCCACTATTCTTTAATTCGTCCTCGAACAGAAATGGAAGATTTGGATCCCCCACGACTCCTTATCATTCATGCACATCTGACTGTTTTCTTTTTTCTTTGATTTCCAGGTATACCTGAGCATGCGGCACGGAGCGTGGTGTTTTCCACGATTCTTTTACAACAATCAGATCCTCCAGGATTTCCTCCAACAAAGATGGAAGGCTTGGATTCCCTCACGACTCCTTAAGAATTGGATGGTAAACAAGGTTAACTACCACATGGATGGGGAGATCCTGGGTATACAGCACTTCAAATCACTATTCTCTGTCCATTCAAGTGTCGGTGAAGACCTGCCTGCTAGTATCATGGAAGGGAGAGTGAGAGTCAGGAGTGGGATAGAAAGATTTGAAGGGTCGAGTGTCCATTTTGTAGATGGTGCGGTGATTGAAGACATTGACTGTGTCATCTTTGGCACAGGCTACAGGCTCAAGTTCCCTTTCTTCAGGGAGGAAGTCATACCAGGTGGGTTGGTTCAAATAATGAGATATATTTTTCCTTAGGGGCATGAATGTCATGTTTCCCAAACTCCCGTCGTCATGTTACCTTACTTCCAATGTCTGTCGTGTTTCCACAACTCCTGATGTCTGTCGTGTTTCCAAAACCCCAGATGACTGTCATGTTTCCCAAACTTCCGGTGTAATGTTTCACACATTACCGATCTAGTGCTTCTCGAAGTCCCGAAAGTTAATTGCGTGTGTGTACAGTGTACTTCTGCTTTCCAATAACAGTAACTCTGCTCCTTCAATCTTTATTATCTAAGCCATACCACTTTTTCACGATTGCAAGCTATGCCTGGTTTACATTTGGCCTGTGATTAGTCTACAGAGCCCGTATTCTGCCAATATCCCCTTTCCTGTGCGGCCTGCAGGAGGCGGCCGTGAGATTGTTTGTACGGATTTGAGGCTCCGCGGCCTCTATGAGTTTGTTTCGCGGGAAGTTATACAAATTTGAAGAAAAAAAAATCGTAAGCCCTTAGACATGTCGTAGGTGGCATTGCACAATCCCCCACGGGTATCGCATGTGAACATGGGGGCAATAAAAAATCGTACAGAGATTGTAGACCCGTAGGACATCCGCACGGCCATCGCACAGCTATCACAAGGTTGCTGCCCGTACAGAAGAACATTGTGTCAAAGGGGTCAAAGGGCTGCATATCTTGTTTAAATATCTCTCTTTATTTTTTTGGGTCACGATGAAAATGATAGCTATTCAGTGATCTTGAGACTGCATTATAGGCACCTCGACTCTGTCTCGGTTCACAGTACAGTTTCGAGGTCACTTTGACAATAGTTATAACAGTGCCCCTCAAAGCAGTCAATAATTGGCGTAGTTTGTTCCCCGCAGTTATGCCAAATATCAGAGTCATCAGTCATGGGATTCCTGATCTGTGGTATTGAATAACAGCTACTACTCGTTGAATTTTGAATTTTTTTCTTCGGTCGGTCATCGATAAATTGATGTTGTCAATGCAGGTGCTTGGCCATCATTGAAATGCCCTTTACAGCATCTGCAAAATTAATATTGCCTATAAAGCCACTTTGCATCATCAAGTACTGGTTACAACTAATTCGAATCTGGCATTGACATTTTTGATCGATTAATCTCAGAACCCATTCTGTTGAGGAAAGACAAATGCGCCATAAACCGGCAGAATGCATTTAGTTTAAAAAATCCCTTTTTTTAAGTTACCTTTTTTCATAATTATGTATTTTGTATTTATTTATTTATTGACTTACCTATACACGTATATTTTAATTATTCCATTCATCTATTTTTTTTTTTTGCTTATCATTTTTGTAACGGTGTTTGATTCGATATCCATTAAATTTGACACTTTGTCGTCTTGTGCTTCTTCTTCTTTTAGATGGATACGGTAAGATAGAGCTGTATCAGTACATGTTTCCAACTAAATTTCTTGTGCTTTTTCTTCTTTAGATGGACACGATAAGATAGAGCTGTATCAGTACATGTTTCCAACTAAATTTCGCCACCCCACCCTGTCCTTTGTGGGGCTCTGTCTTCCCGCCGTGGGTGTCAACGGACTCTCTGAGATGCAGGCAAGGTACATCACAAAGGTCATCAAAGGAGAGGTCAAGCTACCTAGCCTCACGGACATGCAACAGGAGGTTATAACCAGAAAGGACCTGAACTACAAACAATTTTCAGATCACACCCCATTCCTAGTAAGTCTGTCTGTGATTTTTAAGCTACCTATAGCTTCACGAATATGCAACAGAAGGTTATAACCAGAAAGAACTTGAACTACAAACAATTTAAAGATCATGCCCCTCTCATAGTAAGTCTGTCTGTGATTTTTCTTTAAACTCAACAATTAGCAGCGACCTAATAATAATTTGTAAGCACAGAGCAAGATTCGAACCCGGGACTTAATTCTAGTATAAGAGTCAGGAGCCTTCGCCAATGTACCATATAGTGCTCTACTAATGCAATGAGGAAGTTGAGCCTGAGAGAAGAATCTTCATTCTTGTCATCTTTTCTTTGTACACCTCCACATATTAGGGTAGTGATGGATTCATTATGTTTTTGGGGTTGTCCGTTAGTCAATTACTGCGATAACTTTAAACCCATTGAACGTATTTTAAAGGGCAATCCAATCCTCGTGATAAGTTGATTTGTATGAAAGCAGAAAAATAACAGAAACAGAATGGCAAAAGTTTGAAATGAATCGGACAATAGTAAGGAAGTTTTATACGAACGTTTGAAATATAAGATCACTAAGTGAAAGAAAATCGGAACTACTAAAAAGTTCGCAAACAAAAACTTGTAAAGCGAACGTAGTCCCCAAAGTATACACAATACACACAAAAAATGTTACTTACATTATACAAAAAGAACAAAAACAAAAAGAAGCAAAATGAATCTGATTCATAGGTAGTAGGTGATTTAAACTGTGATGTGTTATTCAATTTCAACATGAATCTTTTTTACATGATAAAGGGTGATAATATTGTTATTTATTGATAGTTCATTCATGGTATAAAACAACATTTGATTAGCAGCCAATGGCTGAATTGTTCACGCAAGTTTTAAAATACATAAAATATAATGCTAAAAATGGTAAGAATATACAAACGCCAGATGATACTCGGGGAACATAGACCACTGCGGATAAGTTAAGTATAACAAAAAACAGAAAAAAAGTCATAAAAAACATAATTCGAAACAATTTTGTCAATATGAAACAATAATAGATTCACCCATTAGATTAATGCCATGTACCTCATGAACACTCAATGCTATTATAACAAAAAGACCAGACAAAAATAAAGATTCTGGTGTTATTTCAATAGCGCTACGGCTTCAATAGTGATCTAGTCCTCTGTCTGGAATGTTTCTGTGTCGCGTGCCCAATCAGCTAAGAAATAAAACACACTCAACGATAAAATGGAGACAGTTCTATAGCCTTTCATTCTTACATTCGACGGGTGTATTTTCGGGGTTCACGCAATCTATCCGGGATGCCTGTAAAGGAAGAGGATATAGATGATTGAAAAAGAAAAATATATATAAAAACGGACAGAATCTGGACTAATAGTGACACTGATTTTGTGTATAGTAATCAAGTGTCAAACTGAATACACGTTTCAACGGAACTGTCATCCATATAAAATTTCACGCAACATCAAAAAAGCGAATATGAATGAATATGTATTTGATGTTGATCAATTATCATGGGAAGATATTTAGACATCGTAGAGGTTTTGTGGTCCAGTGGATAAGTCTCCTGACTTTGAACCACATGGTATGGGGTTCGAACTGCTGCCATATCACTAATGTGTATGCAAGGCATTAATCTACATTTGCCACACTCCACCCAAGTTAGGTAAATTGGTACCGAGTAGGATAATTCCCTGAAATGCAATGGGCGCTGAAAACGGCTGCCGAAGCTAAAGCTATGGTAATAATATCCAAAGCTCTTTGGAAGCGCATATGGACATTGTATCATAATTATGATACGGCCTATACAAAACGGATTATAATCGTTATTATTGAAGAATGTTGAAGATGCATACAATAACTTTGAAAAGAACTTTGTTAAACATTAAATAGGAATCTACCAATGTTGGGTATACCTTTATTATATATGCACTGTATAGGCCTCAGTTCAAACTGGCCCGAATTATACAGATATACCTCATGTTTGTTCTCGTTTGCCAACCCTTCTTTTATTTCCGCTTTTCACAGAAGATACAACCATTACTTTGTTATTTTCCTTAGCTAAACCCAACCGCATACCGTGATCAGCTAGCCAAAGCGATCGGGGCGCTACCAAGTTTGACGAAGCTTATCTTCACCGATCCTGTACTAGCTTACTACTTCTACTTCGAGCCGTCCTACCCGCCCTCGTACAGGTTGGTTGGTCCCGGCGCCACGCCCGGTGGGAGACAGGCTCTTATTGACTGCAAAGAGAACCTGTTTAATGGTATTACATTGACGTCAGTGCGTAAAGATGCGAGGGAAGGTTTACAAGCGTTTAAAGAAAGTCAGAGGTCCTCCATCGTGATCTATGTCACTATTGGTGCCATTTTGTCTCTACTTGTGTACATGTTACTCTTCTAAAGAGGTGCCTGTATGATTGAATAGAAACATTGATGTCAGTGCATAATGATGCGATGGAAGGTTTACAAGCGTTTAAAGAAAGTCAGAGGTCCTTCATCAAGATCTATGTCACTATTGGTGCCATTTTGTCTCTACTTGTGTACATGTTTCTCTTCTAAAGAGGTGCCTGTATGATTGAATAGAAATGTGAAGACTTTGGTACGGTGTCAAGGAGACGCATGCAGTCAAATGATATGTCACATACGCTGAAGATGTAGAACAAAGTTTGTGATTATATTTTTGTAACTGCAAGCTCTACAGGCGCGGATCCAGGATTTTCCAATAGGGGGGGCCGGAAATTTGAAAATTGCGCAGACCGTTTTTTCAACTCAACATACCAATACTGACAAGGTCATATTAGAAGCACCATACCCAATTTTTAACATTTTCATCGGGGGGGGGGGGGGAGGGGGGGGGGGCTATATAGCCTCTTGCCCGAAAAAAATATTTTTGGGGTTTCACAATAAGCCTTTTCGTAAATACTATCTGCGCATGGGCAGATAAAGGTCATTTCTGATAAAATTGTAAAACCCACCGACAGGAATACGTGCTCATGTCATGTAATCATTATTCATGTGTGCACCTGCGGTACATTCTTATGAAACAAGAGGGCAAACAAAAGCTTTTCATGAAGCACATACATGACTTGGCATTGATTATTCTAAAATACCCAAAGTGGGACTTCTCCATGAGTAAAACATCTGTGGATATTTGGGGTCATTTGACCCATGTGCTAATTACGAAAAGGCTTATTCGGCTAGTGAGCGAAGCGAGCGAGCAAAAATTTGAGCATAATATGTACTTTGTGAAAGTGTTATTTATCACCAAAATAAACGAGAAAAGATATCAAAATTCATATTCGGGCAGCTCGCTGTCCCTCCCCCCCCCCCCCCCCATTACGCGCGAAGCTTTGATGTTTCATGTAATTATTAGAGAAAGAAGAGGATTCGTTGTACTATTCTCGACTTGTATTCCTTGTCTGAATTCAGTTCCTCCCCCCTCCCGCGCAAAGCGCGGAAGCTTTGACCTTTCATTAATTATTAGAGAAAGAAGACTATTCGTTGTACCGTTCTCGACTCTTAATCCTTGTCTGAATTCAATTTTTTTCCCCTCAATTCAATTCAATTCAATTCAAGTTTATTTTTCATTTCCACAGAAATCAGAACAATATTTCATTAAAACAAAACAAAAAATTGAACAAGATAACATGTGAATAATATCATTTACAAATACTTAAACTGCATATAAACAAAATTTGAATAACATAATACAAAAAGAATTGATATTTTCTATGGAAATGGAGGGACCCATTAAAAAGTGGATACTTGTAGATTATGGGTCCCTCAAAATAACAAAGTAGCATTACACAAATTAGCTTATACAGAACAAAAAACACAAATATATTAATATAAAAGTTTGTTCTTTGTTTTTAAAAAAAATAAAAAATAAATAAAGTAAAGACAATGACAAGCCCGCGAAGACAGAACAGTAACAAGTAGAGACAATGTAAGACAGAGAAAGACATACAATAACAAACAAAAACGAAAATACAGCACAGACGTGGACGTAACATTTCCAAAACAACAAATCAGTTATTCTACATTCCGTATACTATTGTCAATACAAATCAGATTATCAGTAAAAAGTAAGACCGTATAAATCGATATAAATCGATAACTGCGCATATAATTATTAAAGAGAAAATAAGGGGAAAGTATGCGCGTATTCTCCTCAAAATGACCCTCCCGCGCAAAGCGCGGAAGCTTTGACTTTTCATTAAATTATTAGAGAAAGAAGACGAATCGTTGTACCATTCTCGACTCTTAATCCTTGTTTAAATGCAGTTTTCCCCCTCCCGCGCGAAGCTTGGAAGCTTTGATGTTTCATTAAATTATTAGAGAAAGAAGAGGATTCGTTGTACCATTCTCGACTCCTAATCCTTGTCTGAATTCAACTCCTCCCCCCTCCCGCGCAAAGCGCGGAAGCTTTGACCTTTCATTAATTATTAGAGAAAGAAGACTATTCATTGTACCGTTCTCGACTCTTAATCCTTGTCTGAATTCAAATTTTTTCCCCTCCCGCGCGAAGCGCGGAAGCTTTGACGTTTCATTAAATTATTAGAGAAAGAAGACGAATCGTTGTACCATTCTCAACTCTTAATCCTTGTTTAAATGCAGTTTTCTTCCTCCCGCGCGAAGCGTGGAAGCTTTGATGTTTCATTAAATTATTAGAGAAAGAAGAGGATTCGTTGTACCATTCTCGACTTTTAATCCTTGTCTGAATTCAATTCCCCCCCCCTCCCGCGCAAAGCGTGGAAGCTTTGATGTTTCATTAAATTATTAGAGAAAGAAGAGGATTCGTTGTACCATTCTCGACTTTTAATCCTTGTCTGAATTCAATTCCTCCCCCCTCCCGCGCAAAGCGCGGAAGCTTTGAACTTTCATAGTTTAATGAAATTATTAGAGAAAGAAGATGATTCGTTAATTGTGCCGTTCTCGACTTGTCAGAATTTTCAAAAATGTTTCTTTGTCTGCTCCTTTTTCGTCCTATGTCCTCTTACTGCTCCTACCGCCCCTGGCTACGCGCCTGCTTTAAAGGGAAAATGAAACAATCATGATTGTGATATAGCACACAATAATGTATGTTCCCTCTCTTTGAAAGCACCCCTCTATCTCCGGTGTGTAAAGTCAGTACGGGCCGGATTTTTGTGTATTACGGGCCGGACTTTGTTGCGTGAAAAGTAACCCTTTATCGGAGATTTTGAGAACACAATTTCGGTCCCTCCGACCCCGGAGTGGGAGGGAGGGGGGGGGGGGGGGGGCTTTTTTTCCTTTCTTTTCTCCTTTTTTCTCTCTCTCTCCTTGTTTCTTTTCTCTTCTCTTTTCTTTCTTTTCTCTTCTCTTCTCTTTTCTTTTCTTTTCTCTTCTCCTTTTTTCCTTCTCTTCTCCTTTCTTTTTTTTCTCTTCTTTTCTTCCCCCTTTTTTCCCTTTTTTTTGCGCCGCCAATAGGGGGGGCCGCGGCCGTTTCGGCCCCCCCTGGATCCGCCACTGCTCTATAA
The DNA here is from genome assembly GCA_035222895.1 of Strongylocentrotus droebachiensis. Classification (NCBI taxonomy): domain Eukaryota; kingdom Metazoa; phylum Echinodermata; class Echinoidea; order Camarodonta; family Strongylocentrotidae; genus Strongylocentrotus; species Strongylocentrotus droebachiensis. The sequence continues at coordinate 24,888 of JAVYIG010007145.1, forward strand.
TTCATACTGATATTCCTAATGTTGGTAAAATCATGGTTTTATATTGAGAGAGTAGAATATATCCAGATTGTTTCAAGATATGATAGCTTTTGCTTCATTTTCAACATATTAAAATTTGCCTTTATTTCATTGCTACACATTCTAATATTACTTTGATAAATCAATACCTTCCGCTCAGATCTTTCAGCCCTCAAAACTCCGGATTTATTGTTCTTCCTAAGCTCAATACTAAGTAGGGGGAAAGTGGATTTGGCGCCTTATATATATATATCATATATTATTATTTATCATTTTTATGCGGTCTTGAGGTCTTGTATATGCATAAGGTAGATGTGTGTTTGTGTGTGCGCGCAACTGTGTGTGTTTTGGCTGTGTGTGTGGGTTTTACACAGAACCCCCCAGTCTTGGGAACCATAACACCCTTTATTCGTTCTTTTTTAATGCAGAGTTGTTTATTTTTATAAAGTCATAACATAAGTTCATTTTTTTTCCATGTCATTTCATTTTATTCCATTCGTCAAATAAAAACATACATAATTATAACATTGATATTAACAGATAACTAAAGAACATACAAATAACATAACAAAAGATAAAAATACAACATGTTTAATCATTTCTAATACATGTTTTATTATTCATGGCTTGTACAAGTAATGAGGATCTGTACATTTTAAAGCTAATTAATAGAAGACTCATTACACATGTTTTTCACCTCAGCTTTCTTGACATACTTCTCTTTACCCTTCCTTTCTTTTTCCTTCATTCTTTTCTCACTCTGTGTTGATTCTTGCTCCTTACTCCTACTCCTCATTCATGCCTTCTTTCTTTCCATCCTCATTGAATTTTTATATAGAGTTTTGATATGATATTTTTATATATATTATGTCATAATCCTAAGACTGTTGTACTTTTAACTTGTAAATACATGTACTTTTCAATTGTATTCAAATGGCAATTCAGTTGTAGGACAGCGACGAGGGAATTTGTTGAATGAAACTCTTCTATATAATACATGCATTATGGCTCAAGGCATGGGCACACAGAGGATTTGTTTATGTTGGGGACCGGGGTAAAATGCAATAAATTATTGAAAATGTATTGCATTTTTTAATTTGTTATTTATGGAAACTGCCTCCTACCCTAGCCCCCGCTTCGTACAGTCATGGTTCAGTGACAAAGTAATGGCCTCGTAACTGTGAGGCCCCAGGATCAAAACCATGTCGATGTGCTATATAAGTGCCCTTTTGTGGGACATTAATGCTCATTATGTCATTTATGACTTAAGGGCGCAGGTCCCCTAGTTGGTAAGCATAGTAGCAAACACATGTTTTAGCAGTCACGCAAAACACACATTGTCAAATTATCATTCAATAAAATCTGAGAATGTATACTATTATCTAGATCTATTAGGAATAAATTATTTTTAAAACAAAAATATTCCAACTATACAGTGCGTCCCAGAAAAAACGAAACCGAGAAGTATCGATGTTTTATCATAACTTAATCACAACCATAATTAATGAATGATACATATTTGGAAAGCTTAGAGTCTCCTCTTTCAGTTGATGCTACTCAAATGATGCGTATTTCACGCATAAGTGATTAAAAGCAATTTGAAGGAAGGAAACCAAAAAGACATTTGGCGGGCGGTATCTGAATTTCGAAGAAAAATTCACATTTCTAGAAAGTTGAGTTTCTGCCCTTTCATATGACACCTCAATCAGGAAAAATGAGCGAGGAATGACAAAGTTCCGTTTGTTTAAAGTAGCCCTTACATTTTCATAATTTTTACAAACGAATTCGTTTTCACTGGGTGCCTGCCGTAGCAAATAGCAGATTTGACAAAAGACTTAACTCCGTTTCGTTGACAATCAGCCATGCATGAAGACTCTCGTCTACGGCTGATTGTCAACGAAACGGAGTTAAGTCTTTTGTTAATTTCGTTTATTGATACGGCAGGCAGCCAGTGAAAACGAATTCGTTTAATAAAATTGTGGAAATGCAAGCACTTACATACTTTTTCAAAAATTCATAACTTTCTTATTAAATATTCGAATTTGCTCAAACTTGTTTTGATTGGTTTGTCTGATTTTTCTGCTTCTATTGAAAGTAAGTTATTTCTGGAGTGGACTTGTACTTAAACCTTTCTGCAAGAGATATGTCTCGTAAAATTATTGTCATGCCTATATTTGTTATACATGTACAAATAAATCGTTGCCTTGTCATTATATGTGTCTACAAGTTTCCATTGATTGAAATGTCAAAGAGTTGTCGGTGTTTTGCTCGTTATTGAAGACAATTAAAGATAAAGGTGAGTTCTGGTTTTAAAAAAAAAAGAAAAAAAAAAGAGAAATTCTCACAATATCAAACGAAAATTACATTGCATGTTCAAGATTATAAACAAATGTCATTTGCCAAACAATTTTGGTAGAAAATGTATACTAGCTGAGTAATGAGCATAGAAAGATTAGGAAATCAAGGTCAGTAGCCCCGAAACCATTTGTGTAGTGCCATATACATCTTTCTGTGTACAGTGCTTGTTACTTTACCAAGACTGGGCCAAATTTATTATGATTTTGATGACTCCAGAACTTTGCAGTACACACCAATACTTACATGATACATGATCAAATTGTTCTGATCCATTCCACACCTTTTCTTTCACAATGCAATCGGATGACCAGAACTCACCTCTATCTTTAAGATCTGAATTTCAAGTTTGCAGTACTTTGCAGACCTGTCATTTTTAAATCATTTCCCCCTAATGTAACCAAGCACAAACAAACCAAAGTGTTTCAGCATGAACCTGGGAGCCGGTCGGGGAGGGGGGGGGGGGGGGCGGGTTACTGTACCACCTTCGTTTTTTCCAGGGCGCACTGAGGCTTCCCCAGACGAGTGGAAAGGCAACTAAAATGTGATAACCTTTGTGAATTTCTTTTTATGGAAAAAAAGGAAATAAGCAACCTAAACTGTCATATATAATAGTACATATATATATAATTAAGATTATTATTATCAAAATAACACTTCCAGTGGCATTAGCGAATAAATAAAAGCCTTACTCTATACAAACATATATTGTGAAACATTTTATTAGCAATATAATGTATATTTCGCAAAGACAGGGTAAAATAGTTGCTTGAGAACCTAAAGTGACTTAAATTTACTTTGAGAGATGCTCAATAAACGCTGTGGATATATCGTTTTTGACAAATTAACGACGTCTAATGCTCCCCAACTGCATTCAAAATAATAATGACTAAAGGTTCATGCTCGAAACCACGTATTTATTTAGAGATCGTGACCGATCAACGGTAAAACACAGAACAATAGGGCCGGGTTATCTCATACATACAGTGCGTCCCAGAAAAAACGGAATCGAGAACTATCGATGTTTTATCATAACTTAATCACAATTATAATTAATCAATGACACATATTTGGAAAGCTTAGATCCCATTTTTTCATTTGATGCAACTCATATGATGCATATTTCACGCATGAGTGATTAAAAGCAATTTGAAGAGAGGAAACCAAAAAGTCATTTGGCGGGCGGTATCTGAATTTCAAGGAGAAATTCACATTTCTAGAAAGTTAAATTTCCCCCCTTTCATATGACACCTCAATCAGGAAAAATGAGCCAGGAATAACAAAGTTCTCTATAGTAAAACACAGAACACTAGGGCTGGGTTATCTCATACATATATATACACGTCTCTACCGCTTGAGTCAAAAAAAAGTTTACACCTAAAAAATTGCTAATTATTTAAAAAATCATCTATGAACAGTAATTTATTATACATCTTATGAAAGATGATTTTTAAAATAATTAGCAATTTTCTAGGTGTAAACTTTTTTTTTTGACTCACTGTATATATAGTAAAACACAGCACTAGGGCTGGGTTATCTCATACATAGACACGTTTCTATAGTTAAACACAGAACACTAGGGCTGGGTTATCTCATACATAGACACGTTTCTATAGTGATGACCATGGCTTTACCAAGGAAAGGTTCCATTGGTTCACGCTGTCGCTAATTGTAACCCGACTCTCATTGAAGGAGTGAAGTATCGTTTATGTCACTTTAACGACGTATTATGCTTCCCAAATGCATTAAAACAAATAATGATTACTAATTAGTGCTAAAATCCACGTACTTATTTAGAGGTCATGAACGATCAACAGCAAAACACAGAACACTAGGGCTGGGTTATCTCATACATATAGTCACGTTTGTACAGTGCGTCCCAGAAAAAACGAAACCGAGAAGTATCGATGTTTTATCATAACTTAATCACAACCATAATTAATGAATGATACATATTTGGAAAGCTTAGAGTCTCCTCCTTCAGTTGATGCTACTCAGATGATGCATATTTCACGCATAAGTGATTAAAAGCAATTTGAAGGAAGGAAACCAAAAAGACATTTGGCGGGCGGTATCTGAATTTCGAAGAAAAATTCACATTTCTAGAAAGTTGAGTTTCTGCCCTTTCATATGACACCTCAATCAGGAAAAATGAGCGAGGAATGATAAAGTTCTGTTTGTTTAAAGTAGTGCTTGCATTTCCATAATTTTATTAAACGAATTCGTTTTCACAGGCTGCCTGCCGTATCAATAAACGAAATTTACAAAAGACTTAACTCCGTTTCGTTGACAATCAGCCGTAGACGAGAGTCTTCATGCATGGCTGATTGTCAACGAAACGGAGTAAAGTCTTTTGTCAAATCTGCTTTTTGATACGGCAGGCACCCAGTGAAAACGAATTCGTTTGTTAAAATTATGAAAATGTAAGGGCTACTTTAAACAAACAGAACTTTGTTATTCCTCGCTCATTTTTCCTGATTGAGGTGTCATATGAAAGGGCAGAAACTCAACTTTTTAGAAATGTGAATTTTTCTTCGAAATTCAGATACCGCCCGCCAAATGTCTTTTTGGTTTCCTTCCTTCAAATTGCTTATAATCACTCATGCGTGAACTATGCATCATCTGAGTAGCATCAACTGAAAGAGGAGACTATAAGCTTTCCAAATATGTATCATCCATTAATTATGGTTGTGATTAAGTTATGATAAAACATCGATACTACTCGGTTTCGTTTTTTCTGGGACGCACTGTATAGTAAAACACAGAACACAAGGGCTGGCTAATCTCACACTAATATAAGACACGTTGTTTCTATAGTGATGACCATGGTGCAATGCTTTACCAAGCAAAGGTTTCATTGGTTTACGCTGTCGCTCATTGTAACCAGACTCTCATTGAAGGAGTGAAGTATCGTTTATGTCACTTTAACGACGCATTATGCTTCCCAACTGCATTAAAAAAATAATGATTAAAAATTCGTGCTCAAAACCACGTAATTATTTAGAGGTCATGAACGATCAACAGCAAAACACATAACACTAGGGCTGGGTTATCTCATACATAGACACGTTGTTTCTATAGTGATGACCATGGTTCAATGCTTTACCAAGCAAAGGTTTCATTGGTTCACGCTGTCGTTCATTGTAACCCGACTCTCATTATTGAAGGAGTGAAGGAAAAGATACTTACCAAAATTGCTTCACTAAAATTCGAACGATTCAATTCGATTAATCGATTGAACACCATGAGTGCGTTTGGGGATTTTTAAAGAATGATTTTACTTTTCAATGATGAACGTATTCTCCTCGAGTATATTGGATAACAATAATATTTTATATTGTCAACTTTTCTCTGTCGATTGAACAAATGAATATATCTGCAGCACTGATCGTTATCGGATCTCATCGATGACTCCTAAGGATTAATTTTTTAGCTTTTCAAAAATGGTGAGTTGTAGCAAACTGTCTTCTGTAATAATATACAGTTAACCCTTATAAATTTCAACAATTTCATTCAAATAGTGAATGCTAATGGAGTGTCTTTACACCTATTTACTTATTTACAGCGAGATAAAATTGAATTTGAACTTGGAATGAAACTAATAAACTGCTATGTCTGTTCGATTTCATGGAGTAGAAACATGGACATTAACCAAGGTTATGAAAAAGAAACTCACATCTTTTGAAATTTGGGCTAACAGGAGAACGGTGAGAATATTATGACAATTTGGAACTAGCAGAGAAATGTTGCATATAGCAGGGCTTAAACAAGATATCATCATAGGAATAGTTATATAAAGATAGGCGAGAAATGTTGTGGTCATATAAATAGACGTCAGAGTCTCTAGAAAGATTTATTAGAGGGAAAGGTAGAAGGTACTAGGCCGAGAGGGAAGCCAAGAACCAACTGGGAGGAGAACATAAATACCTGGGGGGTGTTTCACAAAGACTAAGATCGAATTTAAGTTGGACTGTTCATGCCACTAGTTACTCTTAACATTCCTGACATTGGTTTTTTCAAGGGAAATGGTGGTCACAAATCTACAGAATTTCATTTTTTTGGATGGTTCATTATTGCAGGAAAAAATATTATCCCAAGATCACAATGGCGAGTGCAAATAGTGGCATGGACGGCTTGCCATAGTTAAGTCCGACTTTAAGTCAGTCTTAGTCTTTGTGAAACACTCCCCTGGTGTGGAATGACCCTGCAAGCGTGTATTGAAATGGCAGATAACTGAGATGTGTGGGAAGAATGTTGCAATCAACCTCCAAGCTCGAAATCTTCTTTCTTGTATTAAAGCTTGTATTAGGCTCTGAAAATTGTTTACGTTCCTATAATACATATCATATATGTCACTTGAGTATTTTATTGACATGAAAAAATGAAATGAAAGAAAGCAAATGTTACTTTGAACTCGAACTTGTAGAGTTTCCAATCTTTTCGAAGCAATGGTTAAAACAAACAGTGGTGCTACGACATTTTTAATGATAAAAAAAGACTGTGAAAATAATGAAGATCTGATCATTACTTTTTTGTGTTCCCTTTTACCCACAGAATATGGAACAGATGACTCGTTGGAAGATACTACATGGCATTACAACTTGTTTGTCTATCGGTACGTAATAATATAACATGAACTATTTCATTCCTTTTTTCCCTGATATGCATTGAGCAGTGCTTTGGTCCTTCGAATGCTTAATAATCTCACGTCTGTTGTGGTATCACAAACATTCTGTATGCAAGAAATCACATTTGATAACATGTATGATGATGATAATATATGATAATGACAATATTAGGATAACTTATATGATAATGATGATAGTAATAGTGTGAATGATAATAACAATAACAATAATAACAATAATAACAATAAATACAATAATAACAACAATAATAATAATGAAATGGTGCTTCAGGGGGTTCTTGATTTTCTTTTGCTCGATTTCAACTTAAAGCATTTATAACCTCCTTATTTATAATCATATGTTCACGGTTACGAATGATTTTATTCTTTTCTGTTCTTTAAAATAAATCTCACTCACAGTCTTATTGGTGTCATCAGAAGTAATCGACGGAGCAAATTCATGTTGTACGGATGGACTTGGCTTGAACTACACACTACCAATGTTTAAGGAGTGTAAGAAAAGACCGCATTCTAATGGCAGCCTAGTACAGACCATCCCAAAGCTCATATCTCTCGACATCAGTTCTAGATGCCCTTCAAGAGAGGGTACACCAGGAAGACCTCACACCTACAGAGTTTGCAGACATCCTGGTAAATACCCAGCTAAGCATAGATATAACTAACCCTTTTCATCGCTTTATGTCGTCTCATTCTATGAAGTAGTGAAGAGATTCAGAAATGACAACAGCTAGGGAGTCCAACGTGAACTTTAGTCTTGCATTTATTCACCAAAGAAAACACAGCCCCTGTACAAGAACAAAATTTGAACGAAATATAATTAGCATATAGCCTCTGGAGCAAAATGTAATAACAAACAATTCATGGTTTCATTTGCTTTCTTCCATTAAACAGAACAAATTAAAGTGTAAACATTGCAATAGTTTCCAACTCAACACGAGTCATCAATTAATACATTATTCAATTTTCAATAATAATTCTTATTATGTGCAATATCATGAAAGGTAGCTTAACTGTTTTAATTGTCTGTAGCAGTATAGTTGCCATAATTAATTAGAACATATATAGGACAGAAGAATATTGTACATTTTACATCATTTCGTGCAATAATCGGTTTACAATTACATGTATATTAGGTCATATATCTATACACAATAGAGCCAAACTCCACTCACCGGCCAATACTATAACGACGAAGCAACACTAACGCTATATGCTGTCGTCCGACCCCTGATCATAAACTAAGCTTCCACCTTATTGTAGAAAGTGTAGTTCATCAAATAAGGAGATTTCACCACATGCAGCCCTAAAGGTAACAACAATAAAATAACAATTCTTACTTCACAATAATGACTTTGTGAAAACTGCATGACACAATGTAATTACATTCAAATATATATATATATATAAATCCTCTTTGGTAGTCATTCTTTTAATTGACTTTGTTTAACAGAAACATGTTTCAATCTATATAAAGACAAACTTAAAATTAATTTAATTTGTCAGAGTAATTATCATTTCATCATTATCAGAAATTCAAGCATAATAATCTACTTTATAAAGCATGATACATGTAATGCAAATTAAATAAGTTAATCACATTTATCATAAAGTGTCAGTATATCAGTGTACATACAACATGGTTCAACAATCCTCAACTTTCACTATCTTATCTTCAGCAATTCATAAAATGTGACATCCATTGAATATGAAATATATATAATAATCATCAGTTCCAACAGTATAAATCAACTTACATGAATTGTGATCTGCCAGAAGTAAATAACAATCTCCATTAGCAGGCAAAAATTAGTGCTTCTCTCCATGGGCGTCAATCCTGGGGGGGGGGGGGGGGGGGAGGGGACGGGGGGACACGTCCCCCCCACGAATTTTCAGGTGGCGAAATGTCCCCCCCCATGATTCGGGGTTAAAATCTTTTTTTTTTTTTCTTCTTTCTTCCTTTCTTTCTCTCTGTGTTGAGAAAATCAAGCCAAATCAGGCGATCAGATTTTATTAATAGAACTAGAAGCGTCATTAATATTACATTCACATTACCGGAAGTTCAAACATTGGTTTACGATGAAAATCCTTTCCCCAACTGAAAAAAATCAAATTAATCCCTTTTATCTTCCAAACTTTATGGCTGATAATGGAAACGACAAATTCATCTATCTACCCCCCCCCCCCCCCCCGTTGCGTTCTTGTTCCTGTTAGTTGAACTTAAGACCGTTTTCTTTTTAATTTGACAAAAATTAAGCCCAAAATCAAGCCATCTATCCATCAATTTAAACAAAAATCTTCAACTTCTGAGGGGGGAACTTCCCCCCTCAGACACCCCCTGCGTACTTGTTCCTTGTTAGTTGAACTTAAGACTGTTTTCTTTTTAAATTTGGCAAAAAAGTATAGCCCAAATTAAGCCATCTATCCATCAATTTTAAAAAAAAATCTTCAACTTCTGAGGGGGGCACATCCCCCCTCAGACACCCCCTGCGTTCTACTGTTTTCTTTTAATTTGGCAAAAAGTATGCACCAATTCGAGCCATCTATCCATCAATTTCAAAAAAATCTTCAACTTCTGAGGGGGGCACATCCCCCCTCAGACACCCCCTGCGTTCTTGTTCCTTGTTAGTTGAACTAAAGACTGTTTTCTTTTTAATTTGGCAAAAGGTATGCCCAAAATCAAGCCATCTATCCATCAATTTAAAAAAAAAATCTTCAACTTCTGAGGGGGGCTCAGACACACCCTGCGTTCTTGTTCCTTGTTAGTTGAACTTAAGACTGTTTTCATTTTAATTTGGAAAAAAGTATGCCCCAAACCAAGCCATCTATCCATCAATTTCAAACAAAATCTTCAACTTCTGGGGGAGGGGGCACATCCCCCTCAGACACCCCCTGCGTTCTTGTTCCTTGTTAGTTGAACTTAAGACTGTTTTCTTTTTAAATTTGGCAAAAAAGTATGGCCCAAATTAAGCCATCTATCCATCAATTTAAAAAAAAACTTCAACTTCTGAGGGGGGCACATCCCCCCTCAGACACCCCCTGCGTTCTACTGTTTTCCTTTTAATTTGGCAAAAAGTATGCCCCAAATCAAGCCATCTATCCATCAATTTAAACAAAAATCTTCAACTTCTGAGGGGGGCACATCCCCCCTCAGACACCCCCTGCGTTCTACTGTTTTCTTTTTAATTTGGCAAAAAGTATGCACCAAATTGAGCCATTTATGCATCAATTTAAAAAAAGTATTCAACTTCTGAGGGGGCACATCCCCTCAGACACCCCCCTCCCCTGCGTGGTGCGCCCATTCGCCCCCCTTACAAAATAACCTGGCGCCGCCCTGTCTGAACTTGTGTCCCCCCACGGTCTGATTTGGATTGACGCCCATGCTTCTCTCCTCTCTCTCCAATCTACAATGTCTCTCTGTCCCTGCTATAGCAGCTCTGGGTGCACAGACCCCGAACAAAAGAAAATCACTCATCCACTAAAACTTACAATAGGATCCCCAATCATGCCTATAGGGTATCAGTACATTGGGCAATACAGGTACCCCCAAAAAGGCGGGAAAGTAAGGCTATTGTCTGATGAGGAAGGGGGGGGGGAAGCTTACATTGTAGACTGCTCCACCTACAATTCCTTATACACTAATGCACCAATACACTATAATACATTATGGCATAATTACCTCATCATTCCATATTACAACAGTAGTTATGGTATTTAAAGAAGCCTACTTCTGTTCAAGGGGCGAAGAAAAGTTGCAGTATATATTCCTTATTCTGCCCTTTTCTCCCCTATTTGACCACAAACAAAATGTATCAATATAACGAAAAAAGGCTGAAAATAAAACATTTATTTTGTGGTTGTGTGGAGACGGGGACAGTCCGTCCTTAATTTTCAAGGTAGCCCATTCTGTGATGCCTTCTTCATGCTTACGCTACTCTCACTCTCTGCATATCACTTGTCTGGTTTCAGTTTCCACTTCATATTGTCGTCAATAAAACTTGTATTTTGAATCATGAATAAATCCCTTAATTTGCTCCTTAGTCCAATAAATATTCTTGATCCTACAGGAGTACTGTTCACCTTCCTGCCCCTATATCCACTGAATGTGTGTTCATGTAGCAGCGTTTTGAAATAGGATTGAACTATTTCATCACAAAAGTTTTACTAATTTATCGAAATAATATAACTGTTGGTTTACATAGTACCAAGGAACGCTTCTACTTTACATGAACATGCGATAAACGTTTTGTTCAACTTTTATTAATAAATATTCAAGAAACATGAATACATAGTCTGAAAGAGATGAAGGCATCCTAGGTTGCCACTGATGAAACATACAGACATACATAAAAGCACTGAACAAAAAACTCCGACAAGAGTCTTGATTGCGGGTTCACAAATTTTAGATCACTTTATTAAGACCATCGTCAACGACTGAAACATGTGACTTAATGTGTTGCCTGTGAAACAACAGTTAGTTTGTAAGAGCGCTATAGAAATTACTTTATTGTATTGCATTGCATTGCCTTTAAAGGTATAGACCGGTAGTGGTAAAATTGCGGTTCAAGGGTTTTGGGTGCAAAATATCCATTCAATATTGTTTAAATATTGCCTTCAGATGTTTAGATGTCAATATTTCAACCTAAATTCGCCAAAAAAAAAATATATGCCCACATGTTGAAGTGCATTCGCGATATCTATCCAGGCCGGAACGATATGATAATTTATTATAATATCAATTATTAGTTGGATTCCCGGCAAAATGTGTATCATCACGTATTAGTAAAAACATATTCTTTTACATGATTGGTAATAAGAGCTTCCATTTCATTTTTGAGATGGGGGCGTTTCTAAAACTAGTCTATATCTTTAAATGGGCAAAATTTAAATAGTAGCACAATTTGATAATGAGTGGCCTCACATCAACATAACGACATTAATGTATACTCCAAACGAGAGTGGTAAAAGATAATTGACAAAATACAGAAGAGTAAAGAACAGTAATTGGGGGAGTAGAATAAACAATGTTTACATAAGGAATAAAATAAGGTATAACAATCTACAAATTGCAAGGGGGACATCAGATGGTATAAAAAAGATTAAAGGGATAGTTGAGTTCTTGTTTAAGACCGCAAATTCCCTCAAAGGGAATGGTAATTGCTTTTATTCTTATTCATGATATTTCTAGTACCCTTTTAGGATCTAAAATTGCTATGAAGGTACTTTTAGGCTCCAAAGTGTGTGAAATTTAGATAAAATACGAGTACCAATTAAGCTCAACTTTAAACAAGGAATACGGTGACCGTTTATTAGTTAATTAATTAATAATATCAATACACGATCCGTTGATGAGTTAATTAATTAATAATATCAATACAAGGGCCGGCTGGTTGTGCGTTTTATAACCAACATGAAAAGCCAACAAAAAGCAAACATTGGCATTGGCTGGATTAAAACGTAAAATGCGCTATATCGTTTTTTCAACGGCTGGTTCATATTATCGAATATTTGTGGTGCCCCAGAATATTTAAAATGCTTATATTTATTTGATTAAACAAAGATGATTTTGTCATTTAAATTGTACGTTCTTTCAAATTTGACACTCAGTTTTTCATTATCTCACAAACAATTAATTTATGTAGCACCCTCTGCAACAAAACTCAACTATCCCTTTAAGGAAGTTCAGATAATTAGAAAGTGGAGAATTTCCTAGGCGGAATATTGCTGAATGATGGGAAAAGATTATTCAGTATAATTACAGGACAATACAGGATTATTACAAAACGACATAGTCCCTGTGAAAGCGTAAGAAAATAAAATAATTTGTTTGGATGACCTTTCATATAAAACTGAACCCAAAGATGAGCAAGGCAATATAATCATCAAAAAAAAAATTGTGTTCGATATTCGACCCAGAATCTCTTGCTCTTGTTACATTTCTAGAGTTCAACAATGAATCTCCATTTTCCAGCCTTTGAGAAATACTCAGTTGCGGTTCTAGGGAAGTTCTTAATAAAAAAAAAAATCAAAATTGTATAGCCCCAACACTTTGCGCGAGGTACACTAAGAAAATGAATCCAATAACCTCCGCAAAGCCCCCCCCCCAAAAAAAAAAAAAAAATAATAATAATAATAATAATAATAATAATAAACAAAAATATTTTTTTTTTAAATAAAAAAAATATCCCCATCCATCTAGAACCATTCCTTGTATAATGAAGCCGATGCTGATCATGATGGGCTGTAGAAGATCGACAAAAAAGGACAAGAACAAGAACAAGAAATTAAAATTTAAAAAAAGTTCATAATAAAAAACAGCCTAAATATTTTTAGTGCATCAGGTTCATGTATTGTCTTTCACTTTCCGATTATCTAATTGTATTTAAAATGGGAAAAGAGGTTTTAAGAAATAATGCTAACTATTCGTAAATTCATTGAAATCATATTGTTCATAGGGTTATAACCTTATATTCCGCTTTCCACTTTTTTAAAGCCTTTTTATCATCAAAGCTCGGCCTGTAAGAGAGTTTCCTTTTCGGAGCACCATGATATTAAGAGATATTTTCGGCCTGTTCTTTTGTTTTTTTGTGAAAATGTTTTTTTCTCGATTGTTTTTGTTTTTTTTTTTAATTATACATCAGTTATCCATTTAATGCGGATCGACCGGGTTTATAGCGAGACATGCCAGGCCACCCCAACCGTCCCGCCTCTCCCCCTGTTTTCCCTTTTCAGTTCCCCTATCTTCATACCGTGCTCTTTCATCATGTTTTATGTTTATAATGGTTCGTGTGGGTGTGTGTGTGTGTGTGCGAGCAAGTTTGCTCCTTTGCCTGGGGTCGTCAATCCTTTGGCTTCCATGTCGGCCTTTGCGTTTCCAAACATCTTTTCTTGTATTAATTCTTGCCTTGCTTTGTCAAGGTGTCTGATAATAAAATTTTAAAAAATGAATTATGTAAATTCTTTTTCATTATTGAAAATTAACCATGTCATATTATATATTCATTTATTGTAATTTTTGTTGTAATGATTATCAACCAGGCCATGCACATGTCTTCATGTTATATTTTTTAAACTTATGTTTGGAGAAAGAAGAAATTGAAATGAAGGAGAAAAAAAATGGTGCATAACATATTTTGATATCATTTCCCAAAACGCTCGCAAATTCGATTGTAAATCGCTATCCTAGCCCTAATGGATCAATGAATAAACATATGATAAGTAGGTAACATGCCTAGTCAAAGGTCAAACGCAGATCAGGGATTCGAACCTTTGACTATTTGATAATCTGAATATATCTTTAAATATCATAGTGCTCCGAAAAGGAGACTCTCTAACAGGGTAGGAAATAGTTTCGAAACGTCAACTCAAGGGCAAATTGGATGCCCCATTGTATAGATATCGTGCTCGCAATGCGTAATTGGTAATATTTCAGTGGGTGATGACACCGAAGGCTATTGAAATTGCCTAAGGTTGATTTTTCGACAGTAGCTGCTTTTGTGTTATCTGTAGAACGTGTTATCGCATTTTTTAATTAACAATACTTAGGTGTATGATAGTGATTGCTTAAGCCTGGCTTCAGATACTCACAGGAATCTAAGGTAGATTGCTTTTATGAATAATTAATGTAGTAATTACAATGATTGCCGTCTGTGATCAAATTATACGAAATGTTGAAAGCGTCGCATTCAAAGAGGGGAGAGAAAGAGAGAAGGGAAGAGAGGGAGAGAGAGTGGGGGAGGGAGAGAGAGAGAAAGAGAGCAAGAGAGAGAGAGAGAGAGAGGGAGAGAGGATCTTGACAATGATCTGTCAGCGGATGAAAAGATTCCCTGTTTATACAATGATATTAAGTAAGTGTGAGCTAGCTATTTGCAGTAGATGATATTGTCTTCGGAATTCATTCATTCATAGATTTTCTGAGAAGATATAATGCATGAGCTAACTTCATTCTGTAGTTACTGATTAACACAAGTTCGTTTTTAGTTTATGTGACTTTTACGCTTAGAAAAAAACCCAATAATAATCATCATCATCATAATAATAATAGTAGTTTGTAGTAATAATAATGATAATATAGCAATTATGATAATAATACCAATATCGATGATGATGATGATGATAATAATAATAATATTTATAATAATAATATCATTAGAATAGGAAAAAATAACAATAATAACAATAATTTCAAATAAACGTTTAACTTTACAATTGATATTACATCGGTCATTGGATTTAATTGATAAATCGCAGATTATAGTGCGTACACGCTCCGCTCCCTTTGGAGTATTCCGGCTAGGAGTCATCTTACAATGCCGACACATACCAATCCAACAATATCAATGCTCGCATCCTTCCGGATACCAATTAAGCACCTGGATGAACAGTGGACAATTTTGGGAAAATGTCTTGCCAAAAGGACATAAGTGCCAAGCCGGAGATCGAACCCAGGACTTTTGGATGTCCAGTGAAGTGTTTAAACAACTCGAATATAACACCTTCACTTTCACTTTTCCTACTGATTTCTGCATTTTTTTATCTATTTCAAGAATTTTTTTAGCCCAGCAGTTGCTGTCAGACCTGCCTTGTTATTCAAATACGTTAAGGGGCTTGATTTTTGTATTTTGTTTTATTTTTTGTAACGAATGTCTTATTTTAAGCCATGTTCTATTTTTACCTAATAATTATCAACTATGTTACTTAGGGACGTTGCGCTTCAAACATTTTTTGTTTATTCATTGTTCCTACTATGTATTATATATCAATGTAACCTACTGTATTTTATTATCTGTAAACAGTTATTTTACATGGTGAATAAATAAAACAAACAAACAAACAAACGCCGACACCAAAATAACTGGCTTACTTCGAATCACCGGGTCATCGCGTCGGGTCGGGAGGACGCGTTACCCGACCCTTTGTGAAAACATGCCCCTTTAATTCCAGAAATGTCGTGGGTAATGTTTGTGAAATAAGGCCCTGTCATCTACAAATGGTCTGGTCCAATTTACCAGACATTTTATAAAAACACTACGGCATATCTACGAAAGGTCGCGTTCTTCAGGTGAATCGTTACATGATCGTCTGTTTTCGTTTCACAAAAGGTCGTGTAACGCGAAGACCCAAACGAACGCGATGACCCGATAATTCGAGTTAAGCCAAAATAACGTGGACTAACGTTCCTTCATTGTTCATGTTTTGGGTTTAAAATTGCTGAACGCTTACTTAAACACTGATAACAAGGTACCCCTCGTTTTCCCTCTTTTTGCTTGTTGCGTTAATTTTATTATCGATCATGTCGAGTATCACTATTTTACGAATTAATACAATTCCGTTTCTGGTCAAAGAAACAAGTACTTCTCTTTAGCCTGTTTGAGTTTCTATACTACAGAATGATAAAAAAAAATGCCCACGAAATCTTCTTCGTTAGAAAAAAACAAACACAAACTGTTTGTAAAAGGAGCCTTCACTTTCTTTTGTTCGTGAGCTTGGTTGGCCTAGCGTTTCAAATAAGCACTATGCTTGGAAGATAATTATAATTACATCCATCGTCATTATTGTTCTTTCCATCCAACCAAGTCTCTTATGATGCCAATTTTTTCTTTCTTTCTTTCCCTTCATTTTTTGCTTTTATCTGGAGACATGATTGTATTTTAACTTTGTACTTATTAAAATTGTAATCGCAAAGGCAAGAACAAATAATCCAAAGTCACTTTCATTAGCCTTGGGTGTCACCTAGTGACATGTGCGAACTTAGAAATGACATATTACACAATCCAAACATCAATCCGATGGGTATTTGATTTGATTTGATTTATTGGTTTCTGCATCTTCTTTTTTTTTCTTCATCATACATTTTAATGAACATAATATGGTTTGATACAATATTTTAAGTTTATCATATTGCTCCGGTTGTCTCATTTTCGCTCGCTGGACCATTGCCAGCACAAACGTAGCTAGTTCGACGGCACTAACAAACTAGAATTGGGTGAACTGGGTGTGTGGAAATGGTGTGTTGGGGAGGAGAAGTGAGAGTGTTCGTGTGTGTGGTAATTTTATGTGTGTGAACAATTAAAGACTAATAATGACGGATGGCTAATTATAAATATACAATGACGAGTAAACTGTCGATCTACATCACAGTCCACAGATAAATGTGCCTTGAACGTATATAGCAGACGGCAACTGGCGGATTAGACGACACTTGGTAGTGATTTTGTATGTGAGATTGCTTTGCTATATATAAAATACAAGACCTTTTCCATATCTTTAAACTATCATTGATTTCTGATAATTAAACAGTTATTAAAATAAACCTACCAAACTACATAATACAATGAAATACTTGACTTAAAGAAGGGGAGTTTGATGTGGTGCACAATATTGCACCCCTCTGTAAATAATCGAATAGTCCATGGCGATCATGAATATTCATGTTTTTGCTTACCTCGGCATAATGCTTGCCTATACTAAATGGAAAAATTACGGTGGGGGGGGGGGTTGGCTGAAATGGACATAATGAACTGATCAGATCAGTGATAGTATTAAAGTAGGGGATAAGTTGTGAAGAACAAAGGAGAGTTGAATGTATGGTGCTAAGATGCGTGTAGATGTACATCGATCAAGATGAAATGAAGATGAAAATCCTAGAGGTGGTGAACATATATACTGGTCTCCCCTAACGTAGCAAAACAATGCAATATTAATACAAATCGCCTTTAAATACTGAAAGTAAATACATGAACTATAGCGATATAGGGAATAAACGAAATATGACATAGCGAGTGGTGTTTCTTGATCTAAAAGTCAGCGTAATTAAAGAAGAAGAACAAAATCCGCATATTTTGAGGGAAAACGAAAAAAGGAGGGGGAAAACAATTTGACTGATTAGTCGAGTTCAAATCTTATTCACCACTCACAATTTTATGGTGACGAGTGTGTTATACATAAATTGCGACACCGATTACAAACGAGTTTCAAACAAGAGCACCACGTAATTCACTAATCAGGAGTCAATAATATCAGTTCGTTGGTCGTACGACCTGTTTAAATTATCTTACATATAAATTATAATCAAAGCATGTAATTTGTAATATATATTATAAATAAATTCTTCGCGACACGAAAAACTGTTTGCGACAATGAAAACTGTTTGCGAACTCTCTTGCAACCTTTTACGAACCCTAGCGAAACCCCAAACGTTCGCTACGTTCGCAAGCATTCGCCACTCAGTGAGATACCCAGTTTAGATCGTCGAGGATAAAGAATTCTTGATCATTTTACTTTAATTTATAGATGTTTTCATTTACTTGAACTTTATCGCGGGGGATAAAAGCTTTATAAGGATATGGCGGGGCTTCCCATTTGGCTTTCGTTCGTCTCGGTGGTCACGTTCCACTTCTTTTATATAGACTGCTACATATCCTGTAGACATTGAAAGTATAATAATCCTGACTATTTTCTCAATCCAGTAGAACGTGTTGCAAGCAAAATCCATTTATTCACGTAGGGATGATAACATTACTTTATTGTGGATATTAAGCCTCGATGTATACCGTTTCCTATTATTCCCAAGATTGCGAAAGAAAACCCTGTGAAAACGGATGGTGTGAGGAGACTATGGAAGGCTATCAATGTCACTGCTCACCTGGATATGAAGGCAAAGCTTGTAATGAACGTAAGACAATTAAACAAAAGATAATTCCGTAAAAAATAAGAATTTCTTATAGTTGAACAAGGCCTACTGCACCTTGTTGACTACAATCAAATCAATAATAAATGTCGGCCAAAAGTCTTAAAAGCTTTGATCAAATTTTAGGATATTGTCTGTCTGTCTAATTGGACAACTCGAGATGCATGTACAGTAATCACGTTAGCAACCTCTTTAAAAAATAAATCTAAGGCAATTTCAAGAGTATTACGTTGAAGTATTATGTAACCCTAACATGATTTATAGGGGGCATACAATAGGGTGTTGATATTGTCCTTTCAAACCGAACAGTGCTTTTCAGGAATACCCTCATGGTGTAATTGTGCATTCATGGATATGCTTAACTTAACCTTCAAAAGGTTATCCGAGTAAAATATAATTCATCAACATCATATACCATGGGCAATGCTTTTTAATGGAATAAAATAAAGTAATATTGAAGAGTGTAAGTACACCCAGCCCCCCCCCCCCCCCCCAACAAGTTACAATAATATCTTCTTCATCAACTATCTTGTGATAGGATCAGGTGACGTTACTCCTCCTAATGTTACCTGTGTGGAAGATATCACCGTCACTGTCGAACTTGGTAGGCCTACTCCGAATGCATCCGTTAAGTACATACGGCCATCGGCCACTGATATGTCAGGCACGGATTTACTGGTCTCCTCAAATTATGACTCGGGTGACGAATTCCCGGTCGGGGCAACCGTCGTTGAGTACGTCTTTGCTGATGAGAGCGGAAATGAGGCAACTTGCAATTTCACCGTAATCGTCAACTCAGGTAAGTAGAACCTACAAGGAAATAGAGTCATAGCTGTATCTTGGAGGCTTACTTCGAATCATCGGGTCATTGCGTCGGGTCGGGTGTTCGCGTAACCCAACCTTTAGTGAAAACATGCCCCTTTATTAAAACAAAATTTCGGGGAAAATGTTATCGACCAAACCCCTCTCATCTACAAATGGTCTGGTCCAATTAACCCGAAACTTTGTGAAAACATTACGGCAAATCCATGAAAGTTCACTTCCTCTTTCGTTTTCGTTTCACGAAAATTCGTGCACTCGACCATCCGACAAAAACACAATAAAACTATGTTTCGAAGTGAGCCATCCAATATAGACAAAAAGGTGTAACGTGCAGAAGCTGACTGCGACTGAAAATCAGCTTGGAAAGTTTGATGCTACCGGCCCACTCAACCTAATAGATATACCATCCGGCCCTCGACCAGAATCCGACTGGTCTTCAAGCAAAGATATCGAGTGGACCATGGGTTAAACTCTCAAACTCTCAGGCCCGAATTAACAAAGGAGGTTTGTCGACAAACCTTGGTTTTCGTACGTCATATGACGCGTTTTTACGCGTATTTTACAAACCTGGTTTGTAAAGAACAAAAGGAGGTTTGGCGAAACAAAAGGAGGTTTGTCGACAAACCTTGGTTTGTCGACAAACCTCTTTTGTGAATTCGGGCCTCAATGCCCAGTCAGTCCCTTATAGCTGTGTATACGTGTATGGCATTAATGTATAGCAGTAATTTATTGTGTGCTGTATCTTTCTTTATGAATAAAAAAAATAATCGTTTCGTCATACATAGACCTCTTGACATATTCATTAATCGGAAGCGCTACATGAATGAATGAATTGTGCATGTATTGGAATATAATAATGTGTCTTTCAAAATCATTAATGTTCTGGGTCAATTACACGCTTTCTGGGGGCTAATACAAATAAAATAGAGCCAAATCTAATTTCTCTAAATGTCTGAATCAGTTGATACGACCGCTCCAGATGTAGTATGTATTGAGGATGTCACAGTTACTGTCGAACTTGGTAAGCCTACTCCGAATACATCCGTTGAGTACATACGGCCATCGGCTACTGATACGTCAGGCACGGCTTTATTGGTCTCCTCAAATTATGGCTCGGGTGACGAATTCCCGGTCGGTGCAACCGTCGTTAAGTACGTCTTTGCCGACGAGAGTGGAAATGAGGCAACTTGCAATTTCACCGTAATCGTCAACTCAAGTAAGTAGAACCTACAAGGAAATAGGGTCATAGCTGTATCTTGGAGGCTTACTTCGAACTATCGGGTCATTGCGTCGGGTCGGGTGTTGACATAAACCGACCTTTAGTGAAATCATACCAACAAAAAAAAAAAATTACCCAAACAGAAATTCACCCAATTCTCACCATAATGTGTAGCATAAGTTAGACACTAGATGGGTAAATAAGTTGGATAAAATATTATATGCAAAAGGAGATTAGTGCCGGCGGGATTCGAACCGCTGACCTCGTAGTCCATAGTCCTGTGACATATCCACTCGACCACGACACCTCTAGTTAATCAACATAACCATATTATTGAATAATAATGTTGCCCGACTAACGTTTGCCCAGTTACATCTGCCCAACTTATTTTGAACATTTAATTGGTTAAATACATGTAGTAAATGGTTAAGAGAAAATAACACAATTATTGGACAAAAATGGCCCAACTCTAATTTGCCCCATAATGTTGTTGTTGTTGTTGTGATTAATGTCGTTTTCATTGTCATTGGATGATTTTCGCCATAACCCAACCTATTGTTTTTACCTTTCATTAGGTAGATTCATATAGTAAGCGGTTGGGAAGAATAACCCAATTATTGGACAAAATTTTCCCAACTTCGATTTACCCAGTAACATCTGCCCAACTTTTTTGTACAGTGCATGAATGAATGGAATGTGCATGTATTGGAATATAATAATGTGTCTCTCAAAATCATTTATGTTCTGAATCAATTACACGCTTTATGGGGGCTAATAAAAATGAAAAAGAACCAAATCTATATTTTTGTTAATGTCTGAATCAGTTGATACGACCGCTCCAGATGTAGTATGTATTGAGGATATCACCGTCAATGTCGAACTCGGTAGGTCTAATCCAAAAACATCCATCGAGTTTATACAACCATCGGCTACTGATATGTCAGGCACGGTTTTACTGGTCTCCTCAAATTATGACTCGGGTGACGAATTCCAAGTCGGGGCAACCGTCGTTGAGTACGTCTTTGCCGACGAGAGCGGAAATCAAGCAACATGTAACTTCACAATCACCATCAACACCTGTAAATACTTATCCTCGGTTTATTTCTTTCAAATCAAATTCTTAAACAGTATAGGATTCTTTCTAGGATAATGATGATTTAAATAAATAAACCAAGAAAAAGGAACCGTACGATTCATGGCATTTATCCAAAAAATGCAATCCATTGAGATCTTATTACAGAAAAAGCTTCTTGAGTATGTATATGTATGTATGTCTTCCTGTCTCCCCATCTCTCTCTCTCTCTCTGTCTCTGTCTTTGTCTCTGTCTATCTGTCTATATCTCTCTTTCCCTCTCTATCCTCTCCTCCGTCCCTTTTAATCTGCACCTTTCATCACCTCACTTCTGCTTTTGTACCTAATTCTCTGTATATCTTCAACAAAGCCATCACCTTTGTCACTCTATTTACCATACCCTCCTGTCATCTTCCCATAGATCTTTTTCACTAACCCCCCCCCCCCCCCCCCCAAATAAAAAAAAAAAATCCTTTAGCATACAGGAATTATTAAGATTTATAAAGGATTGCCACGCCTTCGAGCTTAGCTTATATGGCAATTCTTCTTTGATTTGATTTGATTTGATTTGATTTAATTTATTGGTTCTTCATGATTGTTTGTTGATAATAATGCAATGCAAGTATTTTACGTTTAGAATTTGTTAATGATATTATTTGTTTATTACGAACATGAAGAGAAGTATATCGAATCAAGTCCAATTAAATCATGATATTCATATGTGTATTTATCATCTTCATCCAACCGTTTTACCACATTAATTATACGACAATTGCCCTTGAGACATTAGCTTATCTGCATCATTTTTTTCTCCTTCAAAACCTTTAACAGGCATCGGCGTTCATTCTTAACAAATTTGATAAAGTAAGTTGGTTGACAGATAGTTGGTTAAATTTTTTCCCAAAGTTGTATACTCTAGCCCGAATCTGATCAGGGTAAATTGACCAAAGAACGTGAGGCAAAAATAGCCCAACTTTTGGTCATATTCTAAACGACCCTTGAGGGCATATTAGTGTCCGGGATCTTTACTCACAAACTTTGGCAAGTCTATTCAGATTATATTTATTAAAGACTGGTGTGCAAATTTTGATCTGTTATAATATTCTCTGCAAAATTAAGAATTTAAACGATCTTATTATATCATCAGATGCTTTTCTGGACCCTGTGGGCATAGAGAGTGGAGCCATTCCAGATTCATCCATGACAGCTTCTAGTGCATGGGCTCGTACTTATCAGTGTTTGCCTGAGAGGGCGCGCTTACACCTTGTCAGGGAAGAAAAAGGAGAGAACTTCTTATGTGGAGCCTGGTTATCGCAATACAACAATGCGAATCAATGGATACAGGTGAGATCGGCGTGACGGAAAAGCTTCCATAAAGGCAGGTGTTGGGAGTTTTGCATTTCTCTCCCTAGACCGGTAGGCAAAGTTTGTCCGATATGCCCTCCCGTGCCCCGATCCCAAGTCAGTGCGCTAGTGCCCTTTTGTCGAGGCAATAATCCTTATTACCAAGTCCCTCGGGGACGACTTAGAGCCGTCGCTCCCTCGGTTGCTTATTTACAGGCGAACACATGCTTCTTTAGCAGTCAGGGGAGAAAATTACCATCAAACCATTAAAATAGGGACTTTTAGATTAGCACGACGAGAACGTGGGCCGCTACGTGTGACATCCTTTTAAGGCAATGTGACGTCCTTTTAAGGCACTGATTGGCCCTGTCAGTGCCTTTAAGGTACCTATGTCCCATTTGCAGGCCAACACAAATGAAAAGGTTAAATTCCAACGGCATTTGAAAGATAATACTAAATTTGAACTTCCCGAACAAAAAAAAAGGGGGGGGGGCTTGAAAATGTATTCAAGTGGGAAAATAACGACTATTGGTTTTAGAAACGACTTAAGAGCTAAAGAGCCAGTAAGTAATAGTCTGATTTTCAGACCATTGTACCGAATGGTCAATCAGTTTAATTTAGGCCTTTACAAGAAGTGGGTTATAGATGTAGACAAATGCTCATGTTCCCTTTACAGCTCATTTTATGTATGTTATTACCAAAGAAGAAAAGGGCCAGTCAGTCACCCAATAGTGTCTAACAGTGAAGTCTTGCAAGTAAACGGGTTTCCTGCTTACGTTTAAATTTCACAGATAGGACATACATGACATATTCATAATTCCTGCAAAGTTCTACATGATATGATGATGGCTGCAAAAGGGACATATTATCTTTAAAGGACGTCACATTGCCTTATAAGGATGTCACACGTACCAGTCCACGTTCTCGTCGTGCAAATCTAAAAGTCCCTGATAAACTAACGATGAACCATGAAATTTATGATGAATGTAGCCCGTAAAAATAAATACATGTATCCCAAGGGATTCTCTCTGTAGTTATTGATAATTCCTGAGTGTGGTTTTACGATTCTACAAAAAGTAGTTAGTAAGATATTACATATTTAAACTTTGGATATCTATTGATATTTTAGATAATAAACATGATTTTAATTTATATACCCAAGGTCGATCTGTTAACCATGTACCGTATTGGTGGAGTTTCGACGCAAGGACGTGTACGTGGTGTCCAGTGGGTAACTGTCTACAAGATCAACTATAGCGTAGACGGTATTACCTTTGATACAGTACAGGACACCCTCACATACCCCGCGACTGACAAGGTTGGTGTATTCATTCGTTTTATTACTTTTGACTAGTCATGCTAGTATACCTAAAATGAGCATGAGGTGTCGTGGCCGAGCGGATATGTCACCGGATTGTGGATCACAAAGTCCGTGGTTCAACTCCCGCTGGGGCACTAATGTCCTTTGGCAAGATATTAATCTACATTTGCCACACTCGACCCAGGTGAGGTAAATGGGTACCTGGTAAGATTGTTCCTTGAAATGCACTGTGTGCTGATTACGGCTGCCGGAGCTAAAGCTAGGGTAATAATTACCAAAGTCTTTGGAAGCGCATAGAGACGTTCTATAATGTGATAATTATTATGCGCTATACAAGAACCGAATATTATTTTTTCATAATATTGTATTCTCTCAAATAAATTGTTTAGAGAGAAAGCTACGATCCGATGGAAGCTTATTTGCCAGCCTCCTCATTTCTATAAAGTCAGTTAGGAAGTATGTGACCAACGTCCCCTAGAAAGGATTGTTCCTCAAAAATCATCCTATAAAAAATAGGACGAGAGATAGTTTGGCCAAACTTTCATGTGCGTGGATGTCCAGTACTATACCAAGTTTTCTGTGCGGTGCACATGATTAGTTAGCAAGACTGGGTCTATTTTTGAAGAAAAAAAATCATTCCAAATCCCCACAGTACGGGCATCTCCTTTCCTTGTTCAACCAGCATCAGTGTCTTTGTTGTTATATATGTTTGTTCTGAAATTGAATAAATACAAATCTGAGGAATTCTGGACAATGAGCAAACGGAAATATATATTGTAATTGCATCTGGTTTTTGGGCTTCTTAAAGATAAAGTTAAAAGAAAAGGTGTGGAATAGATCAGAAAAAAGTTGATCATGTAGCATGTAAGTATTGGTGTGCACTGCAAGGTTCTGGAGTCATCAAAATCTTAATAAATTTGGCCCAGACTTGGTAAAGTAACAAGCACTGTACACAGAAAGATGTATATGGGACTACACAAATGGTGTCGGGGTTACTTACCTTGATTTCCTTATCGTTCTATGCTCATTACTCAGCCAGTATACATTTTCTACCAAAATTGTTTGGCAAATGACATTTATTTGTAATCTTGAACATTCAGTATAAGTTTCGTTCACAACTCCAGACGAATAATCAAGAAGCAATTTGATATTCATTGCTATTTAAGGTGTTCGCGGGTAATAGTGACACCGACACTGTGGTGTACAACGCCTTACCACAACCCAAGGTGTGTCGCTATGTACGTCTCTTACCTGTGGCCTGGTTTAAGATAATAGCACTTCGTATGGAGCTGTATGGGGATCCTCCAGTTATGGGTCAGTAATAGTAGAATCATATCCATAACCTATGATGCCTATCAATCCTTGCATTGCCGTGGCTGATATATTATACAGACTTTGGGGGTGTCTTGGTGTCGGGGTTCATTCATATGACTCTCAATCCAAGGGTTGAGGGTTCGAATCCCATTCAGGCACTATTAATGATCGCCACTCTCCACCCAGATGTGAAAGGGTACCTGGCATTCGCTAGGGTATCGGTAATTGTAAGACTCTTAAGATGAAGATCATTGAAGCTGATGAGGCTTCCCTGGGTAAACGTAATTATTTGTTTGATTATCATATTATTATTATCATTACTTTACGATTAAATCCCATACAACATCATCTTAGGTGGTATAAAACAAAATAAATTATGTTCGTATAATCTCATCCCATAATGTTTATCCCATTTTTAAATTTCATTGAAAGCACAAAAAGCACCTCACACACATTCCCACCGCACATAGAATTATATTGGCATACTGGAAATCTTCTTAAAAGGAACATGGTCAAAATGTTGGTTAGAGATTGGGTGGCAAAACGACACCACTAACACTCATGTCTACACTGCGTACACACAATTCCCACACATCTAACCCCAAATTCCTACGCCCTTGGCTACATTATTCTCACGTCGCAATTTGTATGATCCGATGGGTAAAAATTACCTGTTAATTCGTATCCGACAACTTCAGGGTTTATTCCTCGTCACTTAAAGGTACCATGTCCCATTTGCAGGCCAACACAATGAAAAGGTTAAATTCCAACGGCATTTGAAAGACAATACTAATTTAGAACTTCCTTTAAAAAAAGAGGGCTTGAAAATGTCTTTAAGTGGGAAAATAACGATGATTAGTTGTTGAATCGACTTAGGAGCTATAGAGCCAGTAAGTAATAGTCTGATTTTCCAGACCATAGTACCGAATGGTCGTACGTTTTATGCTGCGCAAAGATTCAATCAGTTTAATTTTGGCCTTTACAAGAAGTGGGTTATGATGTAGACAAATGCTCATGAACCCTTTACAGCTCTTTTTATGTATGTTATTACCAAAGATGAAAAAAGCAAGTCACTCACTCAAAAGTGTCTGAAAGTGAAGTCTAGCAAGTAAACGGGTTTCCTTGCATAATTTGAATATTAGGACACTGCTAACGTTTAAACCGCACAAATAGGACATACATGACTCATAATTCCTGCAAAGTTCTACTAACAGAATTTGAGGTTTGCTGCAAAAGGGACATAGTACCTTTAAGTTATGCCCAATCACTGACGATTATTTTTCCCCTACAGAGTGAGCACAAATATTCCATGTTGCCTCCACCACTGCCCAAAATTTAATCGGATACATATCCAATGTTGGGCAAATTTTGACTCTACACAACAGCAGACCCACATTCTTGATCCTCCATACTGGAAGTGATAGTCTCTTACAGCAGATCCTTACGCTATCCCTTGATGGTAAAATGTAAAATTCTACTGGATATGCATTGGATAAAATTTTGTAGAAAAAAAATCTATAGAACTGACACTTACATTACGCTGAAAAAGTGACACAATCAGTGTCACCGTTTTCTTTTGATATAATATTGTTGTTTAACTAACCAATTGAAAAGAAAATGCATTGAAAGAAATATTAGCAGTCTGAAATCAATACGAGTTTGCTATCTGTTAAGGAAATAGCTAGCTTTTTAAAAGAATAATTTTAAAATGTACTTTAGCATAATATGCACACTTTCAGTTAATATTGATACATCTACTTTGTCTTTTATTAAAATGACGCTTCAATTCATTACCCTGTATATACGTTTTGGAACTGTAATCATGAGAAGCAGTTGTAGAACTAGAAGATTTTTGTTTCTTTCGGGAGTGGCGCTTTCGAGGGCTTATATGGGTTCTCGCATATATTTCTACATGTTTAAAGCTTAAAATCATTTATAATTGAGAATCTTCGGGGGAGGACTTAACATTTGTTGGGCCTTCAGCCCACCCCTCCCTCCGTACTACTTGCTGTGACCATATTGGGCATTTCTTACACAAACTTCACACACTGGAACTCCTGCCCAGCAAAAAGCCCCCCCCCCCCCCCCTCAAAAAAAAAAAATATATATATATATATATATAAGAAAACACTAAACTTTCCATTTTCTCCATGCTTTGAATATAGACCCTGATTGGGTGTGCATATCATCTAAGTGCTACCGGATTGACGCAGAAAAGCGGACCTGGCAAGATGCACAAAGCTTTTGTCGTAACCTGTCGTCAATCACTACAATATCAGGAGTAAAGAAACCGTCTCTCCTGTTCGTTGATACCGAGAGGAACCATGACATCATTAACGGGATGGGCTTACGTGATCAGATTGTGTGGATCAACTGCAACGACATGCTAAACGAAGGGGATTTCGTCTGTGACGTTGATGGCGCGGGGACCAGGGAAACTACAAAATGTAAGTATGCTATAAAATTGAAATTATCGGTAAAAGAATTGTTAGTATAGCTTTTATGCCCGTTGTACACGAGGCGTTATTTGACGGCGTCAGTGACAGGTGCTATGTTTGATGCGCCATCTGAGTGTGTTAGCGCTGATGACCCAATCATTTGAGGGGGTCCAAATTGTACAAGCATTGCATTAAGTTAACCCCTTTGTGTCCAATATGTATTCCTTAATTGTTTTATGAATAATTTTAATTGATTATAATTGATAATTGATTTTGTTGGAAACAGAAATAAAATAAAATAAAATTGAATTGAATTTATATCGTACTAATGATGATTGCAAAATAAACGATGTTAATAAAGCCCTAACTTACTTGCGTATGGGCTAACTGTCTTCACAGGGCTGACGGGCGTAGATGATAACGCACTTGACATGCACTGATCTTGTTTGCGACGGGGATTAGGGAATGATGCGGATGACGCAAGTTACAAACGCATGGGCTATCAATACGCGTTTGATAAGCACTGGTTATAACGCAATTGGAAATGACGCTTTGTGTGCAACGGGCATTAGGGAATAATACGAATGACGCAAGTTACATACAGTTAGGCCAAAATCCTTTACAGATTCTATTAGTGCAAGTACTAACGCAGTTGGATTGGGGATTTGTGGGCAACGGGCACTAGGGATTGATACGGATGACGAAGACGCAAGAATAAAAAGAAAATAACGTGGATATAAGATTTCCTGTTTATACTACCCATGGTAAGCGATGCGTCATTTACCTGACATAGGATTGCGTCAATGACTGATGACTAATGAGGTATTTGATGCGCCATGTGAGTGTATAAATTGATCATATGTTTGACGCAAGTCATTGTGTCTGACCCTCGTCATCCTTTGTTGTTGTTGTTGTTTGGTATTATCGGCGTTTCATTTTTTTATAGAATATTTACGCCTTTCACCTTTTGTTTTACTATATTTAAATTCGTACTCTTAAAAATCATAGTTTTTTGATAATATAATCTCAGATCCATTGGTCCATGAAAACCCCTCACCGCAATTGGCACCTTCCTGCCAGGCCGGCGCGGTACGTTGCGCAATATCTTCTCGGCCATCATTGGCCTAGGCCACTCTTGTGCCGGTGAGAGGATTCTGGGGTAGATCTTTGGAGTATCTTGGTTGGGGTTTACCGTCCTCAATTCGTCTTAACTCTTTCTTTCCTTTTCTCTTCTAGTATTTCCCCCTTTTGTAACCTTATTTTTTCTATTAAAGTAGGTATCAACATTTTAGAGCATTTGGTTGACGTGCGGTATGTGCACAAAAAAAACTTTAAAAAAAACAAAAAAATCTAGTAGGAGCACTCAAAACGCCTCGTTCCATCATAACTGTTTTATATATCACATACAAACCTCATTAGAATGGTCCAACCATGGAGTAAAAGCAGACAAACTTCCAATAGTAAAAGGTGCTTTTAGTTCTATGTTTCTTCTGTTTTGTTCCGTCTTTTGAAGCATGAATATGTTTTTCTTTGGTTTGTATTAATCTATTAATCTTGTTGTTGTTGGTTGGTGTTGTTATTCTCGTTCTCCTTCTTCCTAATAGTATCACTTGTTCTTGTTATCCATACTTTTAGGTGTAATAAAATAATCTTCGTCTTTGCCTATATTAAATGCAATTTTAAAGTAGTAGTTTGCATTTGGGATCTAATATGTTGTTCCTACAATATTTGGACATATTTTGACAAAAATCATCTCAAAAACTGCTGAAATTACCTTAAAAATTATTCTCTTTCACGCAGATTGGGCACCCGGCGAGCCGAATGGACCTCCAACCCGCACTGAGAACTGTATAGGGCTAAATAGTGCTTGGGGTGTTGGATGGCTTGATTTTGGGTGCACTGGCCCTTATCTCACAGTATGTCAATTACTGTTGTAAGACAGCGGCAGAAGATAGGATCAGAAGCATCTTCAAATATCTAATTCTCTACGGCTAAGTCGTTGATCCCGACAGAGCAGGACACCATGCCATAATACATATGCTATTAAAACAACCCGGAATGAAAAATAAAGTGTTCACTTCGTTGAGTAAGATGCGGTGTCCAAACTCGCGCATTTTCAAGGTTTTTGAGAATGTGATATTAGGTAAATTATTGTTCTTGTTCAGATTGATAAGTGCTAAAGGCATTAACAAATTTGTCAATAAGCTGAACAAGAAATTTATTGACAAAGAGGTTTGCTGATATCATCATGAGGGATGATCTTAGGATATCAAGATCGCAAGCAATAAAAATAGTCTGAAAACAACAAGTCCAAACTTCGCGCAGATGAGGTTTGCAATTGATTTCTCCAGCACATCCCTCATAGGGTGGTTTCAGTTTGTATTTAGAATGTTGATAATATCTACTCACGAAATGAAGACCCTGGTCGTTAAATTCGTTTTTTTTTCTCAACGAATTAAAAATATATAAATAAATAGATAATAGCCAAATTAGGCTTTTTTTCATCATTTTCTAGCACTTTTTCACTTTTGGAACGGCCGTACTGTCGAGCAATCACCTGTTGTTAGGAGTTACCTTCCACCAGAAACGTGCTTACCGTTTATTTTCTTAATTATTGAATGACATGTGGAAATTGCCTTGGAGCTTTCAATTATTAGATAAGGTTCTCAGCGTTTTGATTTATTTCATGATGTAAAGAATGTAAATGTGAATGAAAAGAATAGTGTAGTCAATGAGAGGTCAAAAAATATGATCCGGACGGACAAGTAAACCTGTTCTATAGAGTCCGGTTTTACCGATAGCTCGATCATAAGCAATGTTTGTGTAATCATTTGTCGTCAGTTCTTGGGATGAAAAAGGACCGGATACAGGCGTGGTCAACTTTTGGTTGAGCTATTGAAGATGATAAATAACAATGACCGATTGTAAGGAAGATGGCACAAACTTTTCTCACCGAGACGATATGACAAACTTTCTCACTGACTCGACAGGACAAACTATTCTCACTGAGTCGATATGACAAACTAAGCACCGAGGAAGTAGTAGCCTCCGAGATCACCAAGAATTTCTAGAAAAAAGGGAGGCGATAAGTTGCTTTAACTCCCACATATATAACACCTAAACAAATTTGCTATGGCCTGTATACATATACCTTTATTGGGCTAATTAGACGTTACTATAATGAGTAGTCCAAATACCGCCACAAATGTAATATTGCAGAATGGAAACCCATACGACCGCATTATAGGCCTACACTTCTTACTTTATTGACGAACACAAATGAATTATATAGGTTCGCTAAAAATCGGTATGAATTAGGCAATATTTTACCTCATTTAGTCTAGAGTGTAGTGGTTTCAGTACATCAATAGGTTCTGCGTGCTTTTTTAAAGGATAGGGTGTAAGCATAGGTAGGCTATGTGTATTGTAATTTCTTACTTTTGTCATATTGCTCCGGTTATCTCATTTTCGCTCGCTGGACGTATATAGCAGACGACAATCGGCGGATTAGACGACACTTGGTAGTGAATTTGTATGTGAGATTGCTTTGCTAAATATAAAATACAAGAACATTTTCCATATCTTTTAACTATCATTGATATCTGATAATTAAACAGTTATTAAAATAAACCTACCAAACTACATAATACAATGAAATACTTGACTTAAAGTAGGGGAGTTTGATGTGGTGCACAATTGCACCCCTCTGTAAATAATCGAATAGTCCATGGCGATCATGAATATTCATGTTTTTGCTTACCTCGGCAAAATGTTTGCCTATCTTCAATGGAAAAATTACGGTGGGGGGTTGAATGAAATGGACATAATGAACCGATCAGAACTGATCTATTATAATTCATGCTTCTTATACTTCGTGTGCTTGACCTAAAACCTTGCAATCGCTTGGCAAACTGAGTCCAAAGTTCGACTTGTTTTACCTGAGTTATGTAGGCAATGGCGAGCTTGCAACCTATTTTGATCAAATTACGGTGGGTGAACTTTCAAAAGTTTATGGGACATGAGGGTTGCAATGAAAGAGCTAGTGATAACGTACGTCGGGGTGGATGTGCTTTTCGTTTAAACCCAAAAAAAAGAATTTTGAACGATTTTTTTTTTTGGGGGGGGGGGGTAAAATTCCATAGGCTAACATGTTAGGCTGCTGACTCTGATGATAGGGGGCGTTTTCAAATGAGACTAAACGGAGGTATATGATTAACATTTGTAATTTTTGAGTAAGTTATAAAGTCTTGCGTGCATTTACTAAAGAATAGGGTGTAAGCATAGGGATGCTTTACTTTCTTACTTCTAAATCAACATTTTTTTTAAAATAATTTTCCTCCAATACCTAATTTGCAGAGTTTTTTGCTCCCCCAATTGTTTTGAGATAGATAATGCGTTTTGTGTATTTTGCAGTGTCAGGAATTTTGATTTACAAACCATAAGTAGATGTTTCTTTGCATGTTGGTGGTTCGAATAGGAAAGAAACTGTTCCTTTCCTGAAAATGAGTGTATCTACGTATATGAAAGGCAACATTGTAAATAGGCTTTAATATCATGTGTTTCAATAGAAATTATTAATCGATAATAATTGATTTTTGACAAAATATGTCTTTACTGTGGAATCTGTTAATGATATACAACATATTATGAATGAAATTAACGATTTTGGAGACAATGCAGGTCCGAAAATAAATTGGAATACGACAGAAGTTATGAAACTGAATACTGAAGATAATTTTGTTCATGATAATGCCATTATATATACTGATCAACCTGTAAAGGAGTATATGTAGGCGAAAATAAGAAATTGTTACAAGATTTGGACTGGAATGTAAAAATAGATACAATTCGAAATGTATTAAATATGTGGAAAATGAGAGATCTTACTTTTTATGGCAGAATAATTGTTTTGAAAATGTTAGCGGCGTCACAAAACTGTTTATACCACAACTGTTGTACCGGTACCAAAACATGTTTTACAGATATTGAACAGACTATTATTTTGTTTCTTATGGAACTCCAAAAAAGATAAAATTAAACGTTATGTAATTATAAATGATATTGAAAATGGTGGATTGAATATGATTGATATTGCTAGTAAAATATCTTCACTTCGTTTGGCATGGATATCTCGTTTTTTTATGATAATGGCTCTTATTGGAAAAATATGTTTAGATACTGGTCCAATAAAATAGCGAGTTTGCCACTTTGTTTACATTTCAATTGTAACATAAAGGATATGAATATATTATGCTCTGAACGTAATTTGCCAGAATTCTATGTAGATCTTTTTTGTACTTGGTCAGAACTAACATTCATTGATATGTTTAAAATAAGAAATATTCCAAATGAAATTATTTGGAAAAATAGTAACATTACCTTTAAGAAAATAATATTGTTTTATCGAGAATGGCAAGAGGTCGTTTTAATGAAAATTCATAATATGATTACAAATGGTATGTGGAATGACTCTACAATACTAAATACAAAAGTGAAAGCACAACAGCTCTTATTTGATTTTAAATATACAAAATTAATGAAAGCATTTCCACAGTGTTGGTTGGATAGATTAAGCTATGATTTTGAACAAGAATGTGATATTTCGAATGTGATAGAAATAGAAACTGGGGATAAAGTGAATGTTTTTGTTGTGAAAGTGAAAGATTACTATCGTTTGGTAATACGTAAACAGATAAGAGAACCAAATATCATTCATTTTTTTGAATTCCTTATTAGATTTGGATAATGACTTTGTTTGGAAGGATGTATTTTTATTTAAATTAAAGCAAATTCGTAATAATAAAGTTAAACAATTTAATTTCAAGATGATTCATAGGTTTATTACCTCAAAGAATATTTATATAAATGGAAAATCGTTAATAATAATGTATGCAACTCTTGTGGACAAGTTGACTCAACTTTTCATTTTATGTTCTATTGCAAGGATGTCCCTTTGTTTTGGAAAATAATATATAATTTGATATTTAATCTATTCCAAAAAGAAATACAGATAGACCAGAAGATAATAGTTGTAGGTAAGGATATTGGGAACAAGAAATATTCACTTCTGAATATTATTTTAAAATTATGCGCAATATGCAATTTATAAATGTTACGTTAAGAAGATTGTTAATGGTTCTGTTTACTACCCACATACTTTGTTTTTTAATTCAAGTCGTTGCTAAGATTATTTTTAAGATATGAATGTGTTAGCAAAGAAAATAATACTAAGCTGGAAGAATTGTTGAATATACTTTACTTTTTAACCTATGTTATGTTTCACTCAATCACTGAGTTATTAATGTAAATATGTAATGCTATTATGGAAAATAAACCTCGCTTGAGGATAAGAGAAAGAAAAAAAATGTCTTTTGGCAAGAAATTGATCTGCCTTTGCCACTCTTCACCAGGAGACGTTAAATGGAACCCGGTATGAAGGAATTCCTTGATTTCTTTAGCGCCTTATTATGGCGGCTAAGCTCGAGCTGGTGTAACAATGTGATACTCGGTATTATGCGCAGTGGAGAATATATTGTTTCTGTAAATGATATACTCCATAGAAGAGAAGAAGGTTATTTGATTATGATTTTATTTTATTTTCTTCTGCATTCATGTAAGCATACAGTTTTTCGATAACAATAATGATATAAGTACATGAATCATAAATAAGCAAATACATATATATATAAATTGTTATTTTCAAAAACGAAATGATAAACTGTCATAAATACTAAATTTCCTCAAACATTAAAAAACATTATACAATTATTTGCGGAAGAAGGACTGTCATTGTAAGCAGATTGCTTGATAATACGACAGCCCCATACAAAACTCATGAAATATATTAACACATTTATTAAGCAGAAACGGATAGGTAATTGAATAACGCGATGGCAAAGGCTCTCGAGAAATAATCCCAAGGGCAATTACAATACCCTATTGTAAGTCTTATAGAAATCATGTTAGGATCACGTGATACGTCATTGTAATGTTCGCTCATTTTGAAGGGTGATGGACAACGTTAGTGAGAGTAACCCAGGCTTTCGAAAGTCTTTGCGATCGTGTCTTATATCAATATGTGGTAATCTGCAGATGAATCGTTAAAGGTTATATTCCATTTGTAGGCTTCTAATGTTTCCAACTTTTCATATTTTGTGTTTTGTTTACGGCGAGTTCATCTTCGCCATCCCTTATACACTATTGATAAATGAATCAACAATTTCAAAATTCTCGCTGTTAGTATATATGTATATAATATTTGAGTAATTATAACATGTTGGTTGTAGTGTTGTTAAAGTATGTGTTGCAAGCTGTAAATAAAATAACACAAAATATATATATATAGCTTAGGTATAGACCCATTGAGCTTTTGTTCAAAATAAACTTACAATGGGAAAATATTTGTTCTCAACGAAAGAACACCCAGATCAGACCAAGTAGAATATATGCATTTAACAACTAAATAATTCACATCTCTTGTAAATTTTAGGTTACTTTTGATTCATGTAACTCAAGAATGGAAGGCGGACTGGTTGAATTAAGGCCTTTGTCGAATAGTTTTAGACGTAACTTCTAATATGTTAAATTCTCAAGAAACATAAATCGGGACCAATCAATTTTTCACATACTCAAAAATTACACAAATTGGTAAGGGTATGAGTAATCTAGTTATTACTGTAAATCTTGCCTGTATGATAGCTTAGTCGTTAGGACGCCATCACATACTAGTCGTTTCAAATTAGTAAGGTGCGCGTAGAGATGTGTGGGGGCGTGCTTGTGTGTATGAGTTGCGATTTTAGGATAACATTGTTCATAATTCAACCATCTGGCTGCGAAGTGCAATTATAATAAAACCTTTTCAATCAATCAAAAAACAAATATTGGTCGTTGTCTTTTTCTGTTTATTTGCCTTGTTTATGTTTTTTATTTTTCATTGGGCTGATGGTATGATTTCGATTTTTCTGTTTATGATATTTATGTGCATTTTTGCTGGTTTTTATTGATTTGGAAATGGAATTAATTAATTAGAATTTGTTGAATTGAGATTCCAGAAGTACAGTGTAATAATTATTTTTTAGGCCATTTAACGAGTATCATTCCGGATGAAAAGTGGAATGAATTTGAATGCTACACAATCATCGAACGTGACCTAATGCAAGATCAAATGAACAAAATGATAACCAACGGAACTTAATGCATGATCCAAACTGTAGTACTCAATTTTTTATTTAAACGATAAGATGTGAAGTCAATTCATGAATAACATAAATTAAAATGACGAGAAAGAGAAGGTTATAGTAAATTGAAACAAATATGATGAACTTTATACGTTTATACAGACCTCTTTACAAAATAATTAAATTAAAAATATGTATATTAAACATTTGACACATACAGGTACACAGACGTATAACAAAAATATATTAAACATATATTAAGATCATATGGCACATACGTGTACACTGGCAAAAGATAAATGTCTTAACAAAATTGAAATTTTTTTACAGGAAGCCTAACAATAAAAGCTGTTTTTTATTCAAAGAGCATCGTAGAGACGATGAACAAATAAGAAAAATAATACAACGTCGTTAAGCATGAGACCGTTCACTTCTATCTCTCCCCGCCAAATAATCCGAACGAAAGAATCAACCGAGGGGAATCAACTGTTAAACGATTTGTTTTCTTCTACTCAGCACACCCCCCAAAACAAATTGAGGTATATTTGTGAGTTTAGAGCGACAGAGAGAAGAAATATTTTTTCATGTATAGTAGTATTATCATGAATAATGAACGAATCGTCTTTTTCTTGAATGTTTTTTTCAAGAAGTTTGATGTTTATGCTACATATCGTTTACTTTGATATGACCATGATAGATTCGGGTGACAACGTGCGCATGCGTCCATCTTCCTCCTGTGAGCATAACGTCCGCCAAAACGACATCAGTGCGTCCAGCTGTTCAGCCGATGCTGTTTTCCGCAAGTACGCTGTACACGTTATGAAATC
This sequence comes from Strongylocentrotus droebachiensis, assembly GCA_035222895.1. NCBI lineage: Eukaryota > Metazoa > Echinodermata > Echinoidea > Camarodonta > Strongylocentrotidae > Strongylocentrotus > Strongylocentrotus droebachiensis. The sequence goes on from JAVYIG010007145.1 coordinate 62,129, forward strand.
AGCCAGTCTGTCCCCTAGCTCCGACTCCTCATCAAATAGATCCGTGAGATCGAACATTAAATCCAGCTTCCTTGTACTAACGGTATATCCTTTTTGCTCGGACACCTTGCTTATTCCTTCAGTAAGTGATTCTATGTTTATGCGGGAACTTAACGGGAGCCATGTATTCTGAAGGAAGGTTTCTTTCATCAGTTTGCATTCTGAAATGGAACCAATACGTCAAGAAAACAAAACTGGAATGAAATCCAAAATATTCATGAAAGAAACAAAAATTACTGGTTGAGGTATTCAATTGAGACAGTTATAACGAAATCGAAAAGATTTTCGAGAAAGTAATTGAAGGGAAGTTCAATATATCCTACTGTATATATCCCAGGGAAATTATGTTGGGACTACGTAATACGCCATTCTCATGATTGCAAAATTTAATTTGGGATGTACAAGGCTATCGAAAGTGCAAACAGTTTTTATTTTTTAAAAGTTCTTGTAATCATCATCTTCTTGATACAGCATAACTGTTTTATTGTTATGGTGTGAACCAACGATATGAACTTTTCTGGGCAATTTCATCTCTTATTGGGAAACGTAACCGTTCGTTCCTTTAACTTTGGTGAGAAAAAATTAAATACTTGATAAGGATTGCTAATTCGATGATTGGAATTTAAACAAAGATCACGATTTGGCAATTGTCACAATAGGTATTTTCGTCTGTCCTCTTTAGTGTTGTATGGGCGCAATCACTATTTTTATTTATTTTTCTTATTGATTCGTTGAATGATGGCGCCTACCTGACAATACAATGATCATGATGCCATTGTCTTTTAGCATTGACATCAGCCTGGTGAAGGTCGTCTCAAGGTCACCTGTATGATACATCGAGTGTATAGCACTGATTAGGTTGTACTTGCATTTCGCCAAAGGACTTTCAGAAAAGAACTGCGAGAGAGGACCAGTGAACCACCGGGAATCATGATTGGATTTATCATCAGAACTCCATGCAGCTGCGTTCGTTTTGAATGTTTCGAATAAGGTTTGATTTGGCTCTACAGCTACATTTCTTATTGACGTGAAGTGAGATCCAAGACTCTTTAGAAAGTGAAGTTCATGATGACCTGTAAAGGAAGGGTAAAATTACAAAGAGCTCTCATATTATTAGAATGATTGAGTTGCCACATTTTTCCAAAAGAAAAGGGAATATAAAATTAGTTAATTTTAATTGGATACGACATAGACTTTATGTCTGTTGTATATTTGTCTTCACAATCCATCGCATATTATTAAAGGTAATACAAAGTTCTGGGAAATTTGAAAATTGCCGGGATAGTGATTCTTTACAATTTTAAAATATTTGGATGCCCCTGTTGATTGTAATATAAGCACTAGAAAAGTTAGCCCGTAAAACACTTCTGCTTTCGAGAAAAGTTGAATAGCAAAATTTACCGGTGCTCCCGGTTAATTTTGATAAATTTCAAATAGAGCTTACGGCCATACAAAGGTAGCTGCGACCATGAAAATCTCGGAATATTTAGTTGTGATATATAATTTCCAAGCGGGAATAGCCAATCGGTCGATTTAGGTCAAGAAACCTTATTTTATGGCTTAATTAATATCTTGACACTGAGAAGGAGCTATAATTCAACATAAAGAGTTAATTATTTACAATTTCATAACTTTAGACTCGATTTCAACCGCGACAATGATCACTGAATATTGAAGGATCGCATATTCTTCCACTATGTTCATTTGAACCAAATTCATGACCCCATACCGAAATTGTGTATTACCTTTAGTTTAATAGAACCGAAAAAAGGAAAAGGCAAATGAAAAGGGGAACGCACCTTCACCTACACCAACACCAAGAAGATTAAATTGATCGTCTGCTGGAAATGCGTCGATCATTTTCTTCATCACGTTGTCGTCAAAATATTGAGACACTTCTTTGAGAACGACATCTTTCATGGCGATCCGAGAGAAACCATTGCAATAAACATCTTGATATCGGTCCTGATTATCAAACAGAATGGTTAAACCAGACATGATTTAAGGCCTACAAATGTTTCCACTGCTGAGGAGAGGGTATGTATGAGATCTGTTTCGATACTACTTTTGAGGTATTCGATCCCGTTTCCTTTGAAGCTCTGGTGACTTATAACTAGTTATGTCGTGTAAATGTCACTGGTGTACAGATAATCAGACTTTGCCCGAGTAGGTTTTCCTTTGATGTGCGTTATAGAAATGCCACAAGTGATTTAGAATGTAGTTTCCGGAAGAAAAGAGAATATGGACTTTGAACGGTCAGGTTTAATTGCCCATTTTAATTGGTAGCGATCGCTGCGCCTATACACAAGACACATAGCATATATTGCATATAAATAGTATAGGTATAGCAATTGGCAATTCCACACATTGGTGGACTTTGAATGGGCTCCGAATTTGTGTGTGAAAATCAGCTTCATCCTTCGGTTACCGCTTAAACAAGGACAAATGAATTTCGCGACAAAATATACGTCAAGTCGCATAATCTTTTTTTTTAATCCGCGATGTCCCTTCTGGGCTATCACATACATAACAATATTACAGACGACGATGCGTTTAGGGCTCCCTAGAATCCCTGCCTCTGTATAAACCGTGTTTTGAAACCCATGATAGACCGGTTTACTAACATTTTCGAATTGTATGCATACTTTTCAACGTAGGTTGTTCCTTGACAACCTGAGAGGCTTGCTCTACGTTGCAAAAAGTAAAGTTTGTAGACTGGATTCCAAGTTTTATATTTCAATCATTAATAACAGATGAATGGAATAACTCGTCACTTTGAAGGTACCTAGGAAAGAAACATTCATATATTTGACTATGTTAGTAAACCGGTCTATGTTGGGCGTTTTGAAACGTGTTTTTTTGTGAGAAAGTTCAAGAAAAACCCTTAAGTACTCGTGTATCAAAACGCTGTATGTTTGTTTATTTTTTGCTTGAAAAGGGGGAAGCTATGAATCCACCCCATTTCGAATTATTCTATTCATTAAATGGATAATTTTGAAGGGCAAAATGCCTGCGCCTATACACAAGACACATAGCATATATTGCATATAAATAGTATAGGTATAGCAATTGGCAATTCCACACATTGGTGGACTTTGAATGGGCTCCGAATTTGTGTGTGAAAATCAGCTTCATCCTTCGGTTACCGCTTAAACAAGGACAAATGAATTTCGCGACAAAATATACGTCAAGTCGCATAATCTTTTTTTTAAATCCGCGATGTCCCTTCTGGGCTATCACATACATAACAATATTACAGACGACGATGCGTTTAGGGCTCCCTAGAATCCCTGCCTCTGTATAAACCGTGTTTTGAAACCCATGATAGACCGGTTTACTAACATTTTCGAATTGTATGCATACTTTTCAACGTAGGTTGTTCCTTGACAACCTGAGAGGCTTGCTCTACGTTGCAAAAAGTAAAGTTTGTAGACTGGATTCCAAGTTTTATATTTCAATCATTAATAACAGATGAATGGAATAACTCGTCACTTTGAAGGTACCTAGGAAAGAAACATTCATATATTTGACTATGTTAGTAAACCGGTCTATGTTGGGCGTTTTGAAACGTGTTTTTTTGTGAGAAAGTTCAAGAAAAACCCTTAAGTACTCGTGTATCAAAACGCTGTATGTTTGTTTATTTTTTGCTTGAAAAGGGGGAAGCTATGAATCCACCCCATTTCGAATTATTCTATTCATTAAATGGATAATTTTGAAGGGCAAAATGCCTGTTCCTTACGATGTTAGTCGCCATTTTGATACCGTGCATAAAAGGTCTATTTAAGACGAATTTTCCACAAGCCTAACCACACTCTTTGCAGCACATGAGGGCGACTGCATTGTTTAAAAGATACTTCGCTGTACAGAGAAAGAGAGAGAAAAATGGATAGAGATAGAGAGAGAGAGGGGGGGGGGGAATAGGGAGAGAGAGAGATAGAAAGAGAGAAAGAGAGGAATAGGGAGAGAAAGCGAGAGAAAGGAAAAGGAAAAGAGAGAAAAAGAAAAAGAAAAAGAGAGAGAAAGAAAAGAAAAAGAGAAAAAGAGAGAGAGAAATAGAGAGAGAGAGAGAGAAAGAGGGAGAGAGAGAGAGAGAGAGGGGGGAAAGAACGAGAGAGAATGGGAGAGGGAGAGAAAACGGTGGTCACGTAAAAATGTAATTAAATAGATAGAGAGAGAGAGAGAGAAAGAGAGAGAGAGAGAGAGAAAAAAAAACGAAGAGAAAATTGGGTTAGGTCTGAAGTGAGAAAATAAAAAAAGAAAGAAATGAATGTAAATATCTTCTTAAAGGGCCCATGACATCGAAATACAAGTGTATTCCTGCTAGTGTGCAGTCCTGCATACATCTCATATTTTGATATGTAAACTTCTGAATTTTTTCATAGATTTTTCATACTTGCTAAGCTCCACCCCAAAAACCTCCAGATCTCATTCCCCTTGTGACATCATTTGTCAGTCATCAACACAAGGTGACTTGAGAAAGTGGTATATATATCTTTGCCGAAGTCGATGACCTGTTACAATACGTAATACAATAGCAACATACAAGTTGCTATGTCAGACATGCTGTAGCATCACCAGGAAGACAAAGGCAATGATGATGTATTGTACATATGTATGGAAGCATGCAATTCTATTATGAACGTGTGCTAAGCTGGGGGAAATTACATACCATCTATTCTAGAATATTAGTTTAGTCTGACATGTCTGACATAGCAACTTATATGTTACCCATGTTTGTCATGGGCCCTAGTTTAAAGGATACAAATTATTGCGGGATTTCTTGTATAAACATCCCCACACATATCCTTTGTATACACCTACATAACACACATGTGAACACATTTGCACAAACACAGACTATTACAAATAATTTTGTAAGAGAAACTATCACTCCTATAAAAGTCATGTATATTTATTGTGTCAAAACTTTCTCCAACAACCGATGGATTCTAACCTTATAATTTACTTTAAAAATGGGGATATTTGTGCAGTCTCCTTCCCACAATCTAAAGTTGAGGGTATTTTTACTCCTCACCTCCGGACTTACGTCCTAGCTGCCATTTAATTTTTAATTTTTTTTTAAAGAGATTTTCGTCAAATAAAAATCCATTTCTCTCCGTCTGTCTCTGTCCTGTGTCTTCCCATTTCTGGATGTACCGCCCTCTCTCCCTCATGCCCATTTCTCTCTCCCCCTCGCATTTTCTCTTTCTCTCTCACGCTCACCTCTCTCCTTCTCTTTCTCACCCTTTCTCACTCACGCAATATCTCTCTCTCTCTCACTTCAACCTCTCTCTCTCTCTCTTACTCCCACCTCTTTATCTTACTCCCATCTCTCTCTCTATCTCTCTCTCTCTTTCTTTCTCTCTCTCTCTCTCTCTCTCTCTCACACACACACACACACACACACACACACTCATACTACTTTCGTATGTACATTTTCCCTGTCATTCCTTCTCTTCTTAATGTTAAAGTGACTCGGTAACATTGTTCAAAGCGGATGAAAAAGATGCATAAATTTTGAATGAAATGTTACTTTTTATTTTCCTTTTACTGTACTAACCCTCTATAAACATGCTTTTTATATGTACATTTTTTCCTGTCATTCCTTCTCTTCTTAATGTTGCAGTGACTCGGTAACATTGTTCAAAGCGCATGAAAAAGGTGCATACATTTTGAATGAAATGTTACTTTTTATTTTCCTTTTACTGCACTAACCCTCTAACATGCAAAAAATCCCGAAAACAATTATCAAACAACAAAGATATCAAAGGTTTTCTTTGAAGGTGTCACTGTGCAACAACCTCTAACAGTGGTTAAAAGTAAATTCTCCCAACCGTTTTTGAATTTTCCCAACCGTATTTCCATGAAAAAAAAAACACAAGACAGGCTTTTAAACATATTTCAACACTTAAATGTCTGGAATGGTAAATACAGGTGTAGAGCAAATACATTGCTTTGTGACGATTTACATTCACATAAAGTGTAATTAAATTGTAGAGTTTGGAGAATTAAGGAATCGATCAGATCAGTTTTTCCCAACTTACATGATTATTAATGATTCGTTTTCACTCAAACTTTCAGATTATCTGTAGTTGAAAATTTAGCATTGAAATCACTACCTTAGCGTCTGGACAATGTTACCAAGTCCCTTAAAGAAACAAAAAAGGCCACCAAACAGTCAAAGTGATTGTTGTTAAGAGTTTTCAACATACATAGTGTTAAATGACTAACTCTCCCACATTTATTGTATGTCATTGAAGAAAAATTGAGGGAGGGGTGGGGAACCCGGTTCATATTAGCGCAAACGTACTGCATTTGATCATCATTCAATCCATCCGCCATTTTCAAAAGGCACTTTAACGACGATTCCTTACAATCTCTTTATAATCCCGTTTTTAGATTTTTGATCGATTGGCTCTTAAGAGGCCAGATGTTCTCAACCAAGTCGATCTTCATTTGCGCCGCGGTTAAACAAACTGATTTTGTGTTGACTTTCAGCACTGTAGCTGTCATCGTCAGAGGGTCGCTTCTCAACGTCCATATCAATGATCCTACTCGATGGCTCTTGCAGAACGAGGGCAAAAACAAAAGTAGAGGCATGGTAGTTCGAACGAGATTGTTAAAAATAAAAAAATATATAAACAAAATCCGAGCCATTAAGGATGTCGACGCATTGCGTTTTGAATTGTCTTGTATTGTCTTTTGGGGGATATTTATTGTTGTTTCATTTTGTATGGAGCAACACACGTATAAATTCAATTCAATTCAGTTTTATTCAATTCCAATAAATTATACAAAACAGAATACAATCATGACAGAATAACAGTATAAATCCATTAAGAGTACAAAATGTGGTAAAATGATAAAACAATAAAGCGATACATCAGATAACAAGACAAGATAGAGCATTATCTGAACTGGGTGGCCATAAAAACCGTAAGGATTGTGTTGAGACGACCATCCTTAATAACGGTAAAATAAGTTGCATTGAACATTCAATATAATACAGAAAATTTAAAAGATAACATATTACCGCACAAACCCACCAAAGGACAATATAAGGCAGTAAATTCAAGAATTCAAACACTCGTGATTAAGTATTTGAGTTTACATGAAAGAGAATAGACAAAGGAAAGGGATAGATAAATAGCCTTTGGGACACAAAGTGGTGGATACCTCAGTCACACTGCCAAACTGACTCCAGACCGACTTATTTTTTTAATACCATAGTGGTAATTTTTTTTTTTTTTGGGGGGGGGGTCGATCTGTTGTCGGTCTGGTAGCGGTCTTGTCTATGGGACAAAAATAGAAGGAAAAGAGAATGTGAGAGTGTGTTGGTGGTGAATGCGTGTGTGTATGGGTGTGTGTGTGCGTGTGCGTGGGTGTGTGTGTGTGTGTGTGTGTGTGTAGGGGTATGCACACGCGTTTATATGTGGGATGATGGAAAATTAATGAGGCCGCTTGCAATCATTAAACCAACAAAAAAAGACTTTAATCCATAAAACTGTCACGTAAAATTCGTTTACGCATGTCATAAATCAATAAGGAAAAGGCCCAAACATGCATAAAGCAAAGGTTGGTATTGAAAGCATTCGTTTGAGAGGACATTGACGCCGCCAGTTAGCCTTTTAAGGAAATCCACTTAATATTTAATGTTCTTTCACACATTTTATATCCTTTTTATAGCAGATCTTGGTAGGAATTGTGTAAATCAATATGACGTAAGCCAAAGGTCAGTAGCAGTATAGGCGTACTTGTATATTCCATGGTTCGTCTCAAACATAATCGTCATCGTCATCTTTTGCTTCGTCATTATCATTATTATCATTATCGTTAAATCACACTCGCACTTTTCCTCGCGTTCACCAATTATCAAATCAATGTTACCATAACACTAATCGTTATAAGAGATAACGACGACAATGACCGCCATTAGCGTAATAAGTACTTGACTAAAAAATTACCATGGCATTCTACGGAATTTCCCTCTTCTCCTCGTGTCTTAAAGGGATCCGGTAACTTTGTCTCGGATTCTGAAAGAAATCCCGGATTTAGCTCATGCTGCAATGATAATTATAAACCTTTAGGTCAGTCAGGAACCCCATGATTTTTACAAGCCGGTCGCCTGTCTGATTATCAAGATATTTGTGATTGAAAATCGAAATCAAATTTTGCGTTTGTGAGTTTGGTAATACCGGTCACTCAAAGATTTTTACTTTTTTGTGGCACTTCGTGATTATTTTGAAACGCGTTTTTTAGGGCTTCAATATTACACCATATCACAGACATTGTTAACACGTAGGGCCATGAATCTCAAATTAAACATTGTTACACGATGCCTTTAAATCCGCCTCTTTCTTTCATCTTTATATTCATTTAAAAAATATATCTTCTTATTTCTCCAGCCCACCATCCGTCTTTCTCCTTCTGTACATCCTCAAGCTGTAGATCTATCATCATCTTTACAGGAAGTCCGATGATGAATGTTTATCACGAACTCATGGTCTGTTCAAACCTGAGAATTATCATCAGAGTTAACGATAATTCCTTCACTGACAGCTCATTTCATACCCCAGTCACGCCTACGAGACGCTAAAATCAGATCATTAGGGACTTTTAGATTTGCACGAAGACAATGTGGATTGCTACGGTCGACGTCCTTTTAATGCACTGCCTTGAATGGACGTCACACGTATCAGTCCACGCAAATCTAAAAGTCCCTCAAGACAGACGAACAAATACTTACCTTATTATACCTTAGCCACGTTATTCTTTGCCATTTGAGGTAATGTAGTTGTTTGAGCGGTCTGTGGTCGGTTGGAGTCCATGAAACCTTTTTGATGCTGCAGTCACACCGAGAGGACCAAAAGAAGACCGACAACAATTCGATCAAAAATTCTCAACTTCCGGTGTGTCGAGGACCGATGCATTCCCGACAACAAACCGAAGATCCCGAACTGAGCTGGTTCGCAGCTCGATTGCATCTTGCCAGTTTCCACTTCAAAACCGATAGCCAAAATGCATACATAACATGCAGCACAGCTAGCATTTCGTCTTATCTTTATATTGGTGGGGGCTGACAGCCAACTGACGCTTCGTCCCGATTGGAACAGATTCTCTCGGTTTATGGTCGGTTTGATGTCGGCTTGGCGGTGACTGAGGTATAAACCTTGTTGTCAACAAGCTATGTACTTCAGCCTATGCGACTAGTTGACAGCTAGCTTAGTAAGGTTTAATGGATATAGGCCCTGGTGAGTGTTTCACAAATATCCTAAGTTTCACTTATCTCTAAGTTGGACTTAACAATTATGGAAAGCCGTTGGCATCTATGAAAATATTTTGTAAAGGTTATTTTAAAAGGCATAAAATGTTGATTCAAATCATTCATATTTTCAATTATCAAGGAGATTTCATGTTCTTGACGTGGAATTTACAAAAAGTCTAATATACTTAAATTTTCGCTTTTGAATATACTTTACTTCAGGCTACAAATGGCTCTACATAATATTTAACTATAACTTAGTTCGACTAAGGATCTTTGTGAAACACCCCTCTGGTGTTGGACTAGTTGGTTTGACTGGAGTATTACTTCGATTGGAGATTGGTATGAAGTATGTATGGAGTTGGTTAGAGGTGGGACTATTTTCATATTCACACCAACAAGACCAACACCAGATCGATCATTGACCCCCACCCCCCCCCCCCCCCAAAAAAAAAAAAAAAACATCCGAGCGAGCGACCCTAAAACTACTAGAACAGCAAGCAGGTATCTTGACAAATTGACGCTAAAATACAGGAATGTTGGGGTTAAACGAAATGTTAATATAGAGCGGAGTACACACTAAGAAATAAGGGTACAATTCTGCTACAAAAGCAGCACCCTCTGCCAAATACGCGTAGGTGGATGCAAATCTGTGACCAATTGCACCCTTATTTCTTAGTGTGTAGATTCCGTATAACGAATCAACTCATTTGAGCTATTCGGCATTTGTGCGGGTGTTACATTGGACCCAGGGGATATTTTGAGCATGTGAATACGATACACTACCAATGATAACCTGCTTGGATTCAGAGCTATGACGAAAACTTCTCTGAGTTCATACCATGTAGAAAATTGGGACCCGGTTTATTTTTATTTATTTATTTATTTATTTATTTCGGTTTAAAAAGACATATAAATATACATGTTTCAAAGGTCCAAGGACCAAAACTGATCGTGTTTACAAATTATACAATACAGTTATAAATACAGTAAATATACAATAGTGAGCCAAACGAACAGGTATGACCAGTACAAGATGGTAATATAGATGAAAAAAATAATACATTTCCATCAATACAATACCAAAATAAACTAAGAGAAAGTAGTGGTCAAGATCGTCAAATTACTAAACTGGTATATGGTAATGGTAGCAGATAAACAGACAATACTAATGTTGAGTAACCAAACAATCAAAGAAAATAGGGGGAAATATATTTTGAAAATAGGCAACGATTAAAGCCTTAAAATCTGAATTAATATAATTACGTTTGAGTTGAAAGGGTTACCACAAAGAAATATATATATTACAAATTGGAATCGACTTTAAAAAGCAGTTATACAATGCCATTATTAAAATATAACGTATATCAAATTGTGAATGTGTCAATTAAAATGATTCTGAGGAATAAGGAAAGAGGGAGAGAGAGAGAGAATCAAGGCTAATTAAGGGTTATTAAGGGTTATTGCGGGTACCATGTTCAATGAAGAATTAAAGAGGTAAATTCTCCCTTAAACCTGACTATTTCCCGCTTTTCAATCAGTAAAGAAGGAGGAGGAGAAAAAGAAGAACAAAAAGAAAGGAGAAAAGAAGAAGCAGAAACAGCGACAGAGGTAGAGAGAGAGAGAGAGAAAGAGAGTGTGTGTGGGAGGGAGGGTATTAATGAGACCTTCTGTTGATACGAACACCTATTAAAAGATAAAAAGAAAAAAGATTTGGTATAAGAAACAATAAGTAGAAAAACGAGAAATTTGTTTGAAGATGTATAAAGTTGCTTATTTATAAAAATCATGATATTATGGGAAGATCAAAAATCTGTGACAGATATAATTGACGTTAATTAATAAGTCCTTAAATCTATCACATGATCACCTTCGGTGTCATTTTGTTATTATAGCAGCGTGAAATCGATTGATATGTCAATCAACGCAAGGATTGATAACAGCTCGAGTTGATATTATCTCAATAATCCACTTTACCAAGGAGAGTCACAATCAAGTATTAGGGACTTTTAGAATTGTCGAACGACAACGTGGATTGCTACGATCGACGTACTTGTAATGCACTGCCTTGAATGGACGTCACACGTATCAGTCCACGCAAATCTAAAAGTCCCTATTGACGAGCCATCCTTTGCAATAAGACCAAGTGTGCGTTGCCCATGCCACTATTGTGTTACACACGTGGTACGTGCGCGTTTAGCCAATCACAGACAACAGAAACTTAACGTAGAATCAATAGTCAATATTGTGAATGCGTGCTTGCCGCGCGAACGCCACACATCAACGATATTCAAACGGTTTGCGATCTTTGGTCGCTCTGGTTGTTTTGTGCTTTTCGGCCGATCCCGGCGTCGCTGGATGAGAACGAGTATACCTCACTCAATTCTCTCTCACTTGTCAAACGAACATTGTTGCTTCTTCAGCGGGCCATCTCTCATCAAACCAGGAGATCCAGAAGGGACTGGAAGTGAATGTTACCACAACAGTCAGATGATATCCGATGTAAAACACGACAATGGATTCTTTTCTGAAATTCAGTGGTTAAAAGTCTCAGGCTGCTTCTCAACAAAGGATTAAATGCTGTGATATTGGTAAGTGAACGCTCAATCAACAACTCTAAAGGAAGTCATGGGTTCGATTCCATGATTATACACGTGAAATTAAAAACTTCGAATTTCGTTACAAGATAAAATTTGAGATTTGTAAGGCGCCGAAGCCATTTGAAATCAAATGATTAAGGGTGCACTTGTGCAAAACTGTGAAATCACATGAAAACATCTACATTGTGAACAGGAGCATGATAGAATGTACGAAAATGAAAGCAAACGATAAATTACATGCCGAATCAAAAGTATACGTTTTCAGATTGTTTTTGAAAACGTCAAGTGATCTGTTATTACACATCTCTTGAGGAAGATCATTCTATTGCGAAGGTTTTTCCCCAACCATGCCTACTTAATATATATGGCTTATAGAAAGAAATCCGGAGTTTTGAGAGCATAAAGATCTAGACGGAATGTGATGATAATATAAAAGTAATTTTGTTACGGGATATGGTATAACAACGTCCCGAATAACCTAATTGCGTAGGAAATGAAACATTCAAGAACAGCGTCTGCCTTTGCTTTAAAGACTGAAATAAACCACTCACTTTGGTGAAACATCATTCGCCAAACGTAATTGAAAATCTGTATACATTTCAGCTAGTTTGCTACCCATAAAGATAAACCGAGTGAGCAAGTGAATTACATGATGAATAAGTGTGAACATTTGAAAGAAAAAATCCTTTCTGACATGCCTATGAGGAGCTTTATTATCTTTTTCTTTCTGATTATATTTGTTTTTATTCTATACTTCTGGTGTTTTTCTTAAAGAATGGTTTTATACTAATTAGAAGGTCTTCACTCTTTATTTTACTTACACACCACTCTAAAGCAGCATAACATGTTTGTGAAGGGAGGGGGGAAATCATGTCGAACAGGGTAGCAAAGACTTTCGAAAAATCAACCTGAGGCAATTTCCGTAATTCTCTTCCATCACCAATTGAAAATATGCGAATATAACAACAACTCACAGCGTTATCGGTACATGATGTCTATCATGTGAAAGCTTTCTTTTAATCTATTTCGGTTCATTTTATGCATACAGTCAAATAGGTGATGTCTTATTATATGTTTTACAAAAACGGTAGAAAATCAGTGGTTTCGACAGGAGATATCCAGGCAAAACGATTAAAAAATAGCCGACGCCAAATCCATTAGTAATAATGATTTGTCTTTCTCTTTTGTTGAATCAGTACTTTCAGAGAGTTAGGGACACATGGAAATGAAAAAAGAAAGAAAATTCTAAACATAAAATCTCGTTTCTTGGTTTCTACGGTAACAGCATGACTTTTCAATATTCATTCAATGATTCGCCGAGGTAAATAGAGCCGCATCTCTTTCAATTATAATTCCCGAGCTCCTTGTATCCGTGAGCTATTCATGGTGAAGTACATTAGCGGCATTACAAAGGGTGACTTCAAGGAAATTCCCGAGACAAAATTATAAACGAGTTATCAAATCAAGAAATACTGGTGGTTATAAAAACATTTTAGAAATTATTATCATACGCCTTACGATAATACATGTATATCCAAAAGAAAATTCAGAAATCGATCCTTTCTTCATCTGCCGACCTTTCCAGCCGTCCAGTTCTCCTCGATTAGGTAACTCGACAATGTCATTTCATCATCGGTCTACCCGACAATCTGACAATTAGAGAAAGAAAAAGAAGTTGAAAGCGCATCAAAAGGTATCATATAATGCGCTTTTATTATAATTGTACATCTACTGCTTGAGATTGTCGTTTTATTTTATACCAAACATTTTACCACACACCAATACGAAAGAAAGTATGCGTGTGTGTGTGTTGTGGGGGGGGGGGGCGTGTGATAAGAGATAGATGGGTATATAGAGAAAGAGAAATTTCGACTGAAATGTCAAATGATTCGATAATATACATGTCCATAATGTGATCCTAATAATTATATTACGGAATGACAATGTAAGATATCTGTATTCTTTCGTTACAGGAATATAAGCAAACATAATGATCAATAATGATACATTTTTCATATCATTTTGGATTTCCTTTATACTGAAATGGTTCATGATTTAATGTTTGAAAAACGTAATAATATTTCTTCTCATAAGCGAGAGACAGCAATTAATTGCTATTTGCTAATACTTTATTTGACGACCAGCCATAATGAGATTTTACGTGTAGTAGTGTAAGCGTATCAAAATGGGCCCCAATCATGGAGAGAGAGAGAGAGAGAGAGAGAGAGAAAGAGAGAAACAAGGGAAGAGCTCGTTTTCCACAAAATGTATTTCATAATGACATTTTATGTTTGCAAACGTGATGTTATGTCACCAGACGATTTCTTAATTCCACTTGCAGGGAGTCAATCATCTTTATTAGCATTTCACAGTCATTCGACCAGCTATAGATAATATTATGTTTTTTTATTAGGGGGTGGGGGGTGATTAAACCAGTCGTCTCCGTAATTACGTACTGATGGATCCGAATAGGGTTTTCCATTTACTACAGGTAAGTAGTAATAAAGTCACTCTCGATTGATCATGACTTCTTCGTTAATCTATCATTAATCAAGATACATTCCTTTACCATGGTAACTGTCTTAAAGACTTTTAACGCTTCGGGATCAAAAAGTATTTGCAGAGGTGACATAAAACGGTTTATTCAAGTTTCAACGATGACATAATGACCGAATTGGAACTAATTGGACTGTTTGTAATTGTAATTCTTGACCCTGTACCCAGTAGTTACGATTTCAAATTAAATTTCAATGTTATATATTCCAGTAAAAGCATATACACATAGAAGTACAGCACAAAGGTAAATCATTATACATAGAATCAAGGATACCATTAAAGACTGAGACGGTCTCCATATGAGAGAAATTGAAAGTGCTTGAAAGCAAGAGGAGAGTACAACATATATAAACATTTACTAAATTTTTTTTTAAAAAAACCATTAAAATAACTAAAAGATGTAATAACACATAGAAATATATTTTTAAAGGGAAAGACCAGACAACCCTGAACAAATCTTGGCAACAAACGATACAGCTTTAGACTACAAATTCAGAAAATGGGAAGAGTGGCTTTAATTTTCTCTTAAAACCATTGTTTAAAAAATCGTGTCATTTCATTTGGAAGAGAAATCCATATATATGGTGCTTTGTTTCTAAAAGCGAAAGTGACACAAGTTGCATTTCTGGTATTATAATAATGTAATTAATTATTCAAAGTGAGCATATAGCATATACCATTAGATAAAAGCCAATTTTTATGTTTGCAGAGCAATATTGCACAGAAATAATAATTAAATTGAATTATGTTAAAAGAAAGTTCAGTTCTTAAAATAATGGTTTAGAGTGCGCAAGGTAGTTTGACGTAATACAGTCATGTTCTTAATAACTTTTGGAAAAGTAAATGTCAGTGGCGTAATTTGGTTACATGTGTTTTTTCCTATACAACATTACAATAGCTTGAGAATACATTGTCACATAAAAACCGCAAATGGCTGAAACTACCGTTACTTTTGGCAAATATCTGTCACCGGAGAAATTGGAGCACTTTCAAAGCAGTCACGTGGATGACAAGAAGATAAAAATCTTGCTAGAAATAACGTGTTTCAAGTGAACGGAGTTCGATTTATAAAGAACTAATCGGACATGCGAACATGACATTTTCTGGCCATTGAGCGCTTAAAAGCTAATGCTGATCGTTACTTAGATGAAAACTCACAGTCAAGGTTATGGCGTTCGTCCGAATCAAATGAACAAAATACTTCCTTTTAAAATCTGACAGACGAATGGGGAACATTTTTGTAATATGTTGTTTGACTGTACGTGGACATTCGAAAGGAGAAGAAAAATGAAGCGTGATCGTGTTTGCCATATGGGAAGAAAATGTCATAGCTTTTATTTATTTACTTATCATTATTCCTCTTGCTTGTCCTATTTACTTCGGACTTATGGGCCACAGAATCCTGGATCCGCCATTGTAGATCATTGAGTCAATACAGCGACATTGCGAATATAAGTACCAATAAAAGAGCAATGTATCATAAATGGCGACATTGGAGACTCTCTAAACATATATCAGCAAAATGACAGCGGAATTCACATGAGCACGCTTGAAATTTTAAAAGACGGTAATTTCTGATATTGCCTCATAATCTGGTGTTCGTGCAGTCCCGTTGTTTGCGGGGCTCTCGACACAGACTTATTATTAAGATGGAGAAGAAGAAGAAGAAAAAGAAGAAGAAGAAGAAGAAAAAGAAGAAGAAGAAGAAGAAGAAGAGAAATGGAAGAAGAAGAAGAAGAATAAGAAGAAGAAGAAGAAGATGAAGAGGAAAAAGAAGAATAAATATTGGTGTGATGGTTTTGGGGAAGATGGTAGCTGACTAGCTGGAGTACTGTTATTATTATTGTAATCAGGATAATCAACTTCATAATCGTCATAATATTCCCGTATGGTATTGTATTCATTATAGTCGTCATCACACTCTTGTAATTTATTTTGTCTCTTATTGTTGATAATTGATAGCCATATATTGACTTCTATATCATATTTTGAAACATACACATTGATGTGCATCAGTATGTTATTTACATTAGATTAATTTACTTTCTGTATATTTGTTTTTCCATGTATACATTGTATATAGTATAGGTAAGAATTTAAATTACACGCTTAATGCATATGTGTATAAGATAAACATGATATATTCTAAGAATAAAACAGTGTATTCATGAAGCTTGATGTGCTTGCAGCCGTCAGCTAAACTAAAAATAAATATAAAGGTAAGAAAGTGGCTTAATGTAAAAAACTAAAACACAAACAAACAAACAATTTAAAAGGGGGAGTAGAACGTTGCTTTTCTAACTACAACAATAGTACAGCATGTCGATTTACGACGCAGGTTTATAGAGTTAATGTTCTTGGTGACCTGAGTTTTCCTTCGTCACTCGTATGACCGATGATATCCACAGGTACAACTCATTCCGTCCAGAAAGCCCTCATTTTAGAAGAATTTATTCAATGATGCAATTTGTTGGTGCTACATCTGCCAGCTAACTCAATTTGACGTGAGGGGAAATGGGCGAATAGCAATGCATTACTCTGCTCCAAATACATTAATTACTGACGCCCCCCCCCCCCTCACCTTCCTAAATCCTCTTTTTCTCTCTCACCTCCCTATATTCCGTCTCCCCCCTTTATCTCTCTCTCTGTTTTTTCACTCTGTCTCTTCTCTCTGTCTCGGTCTCTCCTTTTCTATCTCTCTCATCTCCTCTCTTTCCCCCTCTGTCGCTGTCTCTCTCTCTCTCTCTCTCTCCCTCTCTCTTTATATCTCTCTTCTCCTCTCTCTCATCCCCTTCTCTCTCTCTCTTCTCCACTCATTCTATTTACCCCCCCCCCTCTCTCTCTCTCCTATTCCCTTTCTCTCTCCTCTCCCTCCCCTCATCCTCTCTTCCTTCTCTCCCAATTTCCTCTTTCCTCTCCTGCCTCTTTCATGCGCTCTATTCTTCCATCTCCTTCCTTCCCCATCTCCCTCCCACTTATGAATTGATTTAATTTAATATTACGCAAGCGAGTGTGATCTTTTGGGAGCTATTTTAGGTAAACAAGTATTTTCTCGGCATTTTAATGAACCAATTAAATCATGTCGCAAGGGAATGCTGTTTAACTCTTACGTTGGGTGGTTAAGAAGATGGCCTCCAAACTGAATGAATCAGAGACGTGATTAGAATAATTGTTTGAGATTATTATTGCGTTTTTCTTACTACATCCGCTTAAAAAAATCGAGCCAAACGTAGATTTTCAATAACTTCTTTAGCTGATGAGCCTATATATATATATATATATATATATAAAATAAGGCGAAATCTAACGTTAAACAAATCGTATTCAGGAGTCCGGGAGAAATTCGTCCGAGTTCTTTCATCTATGCTCAAAGAAAGCATTGTAAACAAGAAAAGGTAACGGCCATTTGAACATTACTTTATGATTTTGTTGTACTTGTTTTGTGTGTTTGCATGGATATAAAGCCACTGACATTACATTATATTTGTATATTTAGTATGTCAAATCAATTCATTTTCCCCAAGTGAAAAAGAAAATGACTTTTAAAATAGCATAAAGAAACGCATCGACTGTAAATTAATGTCAGTGTGAATTCCTTTCTTTATTATTTTCTTCCAATATTGTGTAGTATATAGCACTCATAATATTATATATAAAACATATGTAACTGGTCACTACATTTATTAGTATAGAATGAAGCATTTTACCGGCTGTCCATGGGGATCGATATGAATAAACATGGAGAGTTTAAATGGATATATAAATATAAATATCGTATCCCCTCATTTCAATTAGTACTTGGTTTCGCATTAATGTGACATGATAGTTGAACTTGAATAGTATTTAAAAAAAAAAAAATAATACTTATTGGATTTCCATCAATAAAATTATTTAAAAAATAAGACAAAAGGGCTACGAACAGCCTATCCATATCCACCCACCCCCTTTCATGCATATTATCTTTTTTTCTTTGTCAAAATCGTGATAACGTTATTGTTACAGAAATTCGTTCTTTTATCAACACAATTCGTATAAAGAATATAATGCATTTGCCGCCATCTCAATACCTCGTTCCGAACCCCTTTTATTGGAAAGGCGGATAGGAAAATATACAAAGCTCACAGTTAAATCCGGTCAATTGCGATGGTGTTATAACAGCAAAGAACGCATTTGTTTGGAGCCCAAAGGGCTATAACTCACTGGCCTGATGCGTGCTTATTTTAAGCCCAACGCTGGGATAAAGCTTTTTGGATTAACATGGGAAGTCAGTCTGCCTTCTAAGTTTTTCCTTGGTTTAAACGTAATCTTAAATTCAAGGGTCGGTTTTAATTGAATCAGTAGAAAAGAGCCATTGAGTTTAACACTGGATTAACGCTCTTGTGGCGCTGGAAAATGAACGGGAGACCACTGAAATGCGTATATATTACCGGCCTGTAATATCCGTACTCCGCGTCAGATCGCTTAACGTGCCTCGAGGCTTCCGTTCCCCGCAGACGACGCCACGCGCCAATGCAAAAAGAAAAAAGAAACCGCGGGGAACTTTTTTAAGGATAGACACAACTATTTTTTCCACAGCTTCAAAAAAACATTGTTTTAGTTGATATTTTTTTATTTTTTTAAATTTATTTTTTCCTTTTTCCTAAAGGATGTGTTTCAGCCTCTTGACTTCAATTGATGCAATTTTAGTGCCTCAAAATTGCATTTATAAAAACAGGTTATGTACTTTTTTGTTGCCCCCTAAGTTAATCATGAATCAAACTTTGTATGACAAAGGTAACTGCTTTATGCGAATTTTAAGATCTAGAAATTACGACTAATCCCCATGCAAATCATCTTTAGCCTACATGGGCTCTTACTGGACTCATTACCAGAACACCTGACATTTATCATTATGATAAATGTGAAAACAAATTATGATAACAAATCAAAGAGGCATGAGACATTTCAACATCACCTTTTCTTGTTTTGGATAATTTACACGGCAGGAGGGGAAAAGGCACTACTTTGCAAGAGACGAGAAATCTTACCCTTGTAAAAGCAATATGATAATCGCCTATCAGCATAGACAGTATCTATTTCAAACGCTATGATACTGAGGAATGATTAAAATGGTAACATGGTTAGAAACCAGGATAATTGTGTTATCTTCCTTTCACATCATAGGCCGCATTCTTCACCGGATGGCTACGGCATCTCAAAGATACTTATCCCACGTACGTGCAGCCTTGTGCATTTGAAAGACATAAACTCCGATTGCAAGCTAGATGAAGTAATCTTCTATCCCACTCCGTCTGAAAGATAGTATTTCATTCTCATCTCATACTCGTCTAACTGTTATACTTTTGGCTAAGACGATGGAATATCTGGAGCAGGGGCACAGCTGAGTAACTGTGCCGTCTTGATGAAAAGTACGCTTCCGAAGGATGAACGTTTTAGAGAATCGAGTTAGCATGAAGAGGATGGGGAAGAAAGTGAGATACAGAGAGGAAAGAGATGATATAGAGAGGTCTAGAGAACAAAGAGAAATGGGCAGAAAGAGAGATAGTGCGTTTGTATCTATGTGTGGGTGTGTCGTTGACGATTGAAAGAAAGAGAGAGATAGTGCATATGTATCTAAGTGTGCGTGTGGATGGGGGGTTCATAAAAGAAAGAGATAACGAGAGAGATAGTGCGTTTGTATCTACGTGTGCGTGTGGGTGTTCAAGATAGAAAGAGATAAGGGGAGAGATAGTGCGTGATATATGTGTGCGTTTGGGTGGTTAGTTGAATATTTGAGAGAGGAAGAGAGAGATAGTGCGTTTGTATCTATGTTTGCGTGTGGTTGGGTGGTTGAATATTGAGAGGGAGAGAGAGAGAGAGAGAGAGAGAGAGAGAGAGAGAGAGAGAGAGATAGTGCGTATTTATCTATGTGCGCGTGTGGGTGAGTGTTTAAAGATTAGAAAGAGGAAAAGAGATAGAGTTAGAGCGAATGTATATATGTGTGGGTGTGTAGTAAAAGATAGAGAGAGAGAGAGAGAAAGTGAGAGATAGTGCGTATGTATCTATGTGCGCGTGTGCGTGAGTGTTTAAAGATTAGAAAGAGGAAAAGAGAGAGAGATAGAGCGGATGTATATATGTGTGGGTGTGGGTGGGTAGTTGAAGATAGAGAGAGAGAAAGTGAGAGATAGTGCGTATGTATCTATGTGCGCGTGTGGGTGGGTGGTTGAAGATTGAGAGAGAGAAAGAGAGAGTAAGAGATGGTTCGTATGTCTTTATGTGTTCGTGTGGGTGGTTAGTTGAAGATTGGAGAGAGAGATAGAGAGAGAGAGAGATAGAGCGTATATATATATATGTATGCGTGTGGGTGGGTGGTTCAAGATAGAGAGAGAGAAAGAGAGGGAGAAACAGATATAGAGAAAGAGAGAGAGAAAGAGAGAGAGAAGAAAAAATTGAAGAAGGGGGCACTGCTCTGACAAATTGATGGACGAAAAGGGAGATAAAAGGAGTTGTGTGATAGCGACGGAAAGACGCCAACAAATTAGTAAAAGCTTCAAAAAGAATAATTTTGATTATTGAAATATCTTTCTAGACATTACCATATCAGTGACATTTCAATTATAATATCACTGAGTTTGGAGAAGGGAGCCATCGGGTCTATAACTATTGTCTTGACTATTTGTTCATAAAACGTTAGGTTCCTCCTATTAATTATGTTTATTGCTCATCTTAAAGGTATTCTCAACCATCTGTATTCTTCGCCTCTACTCTATCTGGGTAAACATCTATCAATTCCAAACAATAGCAATGAATTGTTTTATCTTTTTCAATTAAAGGTAAAGACCAGTTCTGGTCATGCGATTCCATCGTGAAAGAAACGTTGTGGAATCGATCAGAAAAGGTTGACCATCTAGCATATAACTTTCGGTGTGTACTGCAAGCTTGTTCTGGAATCATCCGGAAATTGGCTCAGTCTTGTTAAAGATACAAGCACTGTACACAGAAAGGTGTATATGGGACTACGCGACACGTGCGCGATATCTATCCAGACCGGATAGAAATAATAATTTACCAAATATATCAATTAGTTGGCAGTTTCCCGGCAAAATTTGTATTAAAACGTATTATTCAAAACATATTCTTTCACATGATTGGTAATAAGAGCTTCCATTTCATTTGTTGAGCGGGGGTGGGGGGGGGGGGGGGGAGGGGCGTTTCCAAAACTGGTCTTTACCTTTAAGCGTTAAGAAGCTACCCGGGTAACGATTTTTAGCTGATCCCCGTTTGGAAATGGCAACAGAAGAAGGTTATCCGATACTGGGCCCCCCAGAATCATAATCACCGACTTTAGATTCTTAAGCAATGAGACGAAAACTCGGTCATTTAAACCTGTCGCTAACATTCCCTCCGCACCTCA
Organism: Strongylocentrotus droebachiensis; assembly: GCA_035222895.1. NCBI lineage: Eukaryota > Metazoa > Echinodermata > Echinoidea > Camarodonta > Strongylocentrotidae > Strongylocentrotus > Strongylocentrotus droebachiensis. Next base: position 83,979 of record JAVYIG010007145.1, read on the forward strand.
GGTAACCATGGTAACAGGTTTTTTGGTACACCTCACATGAAGCCTACACCTCGAGGATTCTATTCCTTGTGAGCTTAATCCAGTTCATTTCTGATATGTAAATGGTATCCCGGCCTACATAAGATAACGCCCGCTGGCCACAATACGGATACAAACACTTCACGAAGTCGTACATGGACGAAGGCTCCCTGAGGCCTGAGATAACTCCTCGGCTCAACACCAGACATTCTAAATTCTGTGCAGGCCACAACCGCCAGATCCATATGTAAATATATTTATTTTAAATACGCAACTTCGAAAAAATATTCCAACCTATTTAGTGATAAGAATGGAGTTACATACACCATGAGACCATCGATCAATTTGTTTTGAGATCTGCCAGATCCGTATGTATCAATATACATATATATATTTTTTGAATACGCAACTTCGAAAATATATTTAAACCTATTTCATGGAAGGACCGGGGTTACTTACACCTTAAGACAATCGATCAATTAGTTTTGACCACTCACGTCTTGCATATTTATACCTCATGACAGAAACTTTTCAAATGTGATCAGCATAGAATTAAAGCATTGCAAACTTCATGAAAATGATATAATCAGAGAGATGTTTCAGAGAGATTTTGAAAAGTTTTAGTCAGCCCATCCAAACGGTTGATTTGTTTGTTTACAGGAACGTGATTTGTCTGGCGACCATTAAAAGGAAAGTTGCTAAAACCGTTACAATTTTTTTTTTTTTTAAATTAAGAAAGACAACGACGGCAACAAAACATCACCAAAAACGCGCTTTGACTGTGATTCATACCAGTTTATTCTTGTTTGTAATAAGTTATTGATCGCCTCATAGGGGTGAAGAGTCTCATGTAAATGATGTTATCGATGCCGAGCTTTTGGTATTCATTATTTAATCGCACTTCCATTAAAACATGAATTGATAAAATACCTGCCCTACGACAAATCTCCTTTACATGTACTCTAATTCACGACATACAGGGCTTTTTTAAAGGTCATCATTGTAAATGCATACCAAAAAACAGAATCGGTTGGGAAATGTTACTGCCGATTGGAGATCATAGGAAGGAGAGATGGGGGGAGAGAAGTGAATGACAGAGAGAGAAAGAGAGAGAGAGAGAGGGGAGAAGAGAGAGAGAGAGAGGGGGAGAGAGAGAGTGAGAGTGATTATATGGAAAGACACAGAGAAACAACCAATATAATGAGGATAGGAAGAGGACTTTTTTTTATATATATCATATTTGTTTTGCTTTCATGATTATGGTTCTCTTCAGAGAGAAAGCCTCCACCAATCTTATACTTAGCCAAATTGCTACACTAAACACAATGTTGATTAGTAATTTAATCATATTGATCATTATGATCATCGGTGAGGAAATACATAGTTCACCTTGGATGGAGAAAAAAAAGTATAATTGGCGTTATCCCACTAAGTCTAATGAAAAGCAATTAATATATTTTATAGCTTTTTTTAACAAAACAAATGGAAAACTTTTGTTTTTATATACAATAACAATATTAATTTCAACCCCATTGTTTCTTGTTATCTGCTTTAAATTAATTGAATATCAATTTGATCATGTTTTGACGCTTCAAACGGTAGAAACTCGTAAAAAAAGCAAATGAAGGTCTGAAAACAGTAGGGTATGTATCTAGACAAAGATAATTTAGAATAAAATTGAAATGCAAGAGTTGAAATTGTATTCATTTGTTTCATGGATATTATTCAAAAGGATTAATCAAAAGCAACTTGTCCCCAAAGCCTACTTACGATTTTTTGACTTTATTGTTAGCAGAAACTTCTATTCATGAATTTAATTTGCATCATTCTCGTCTGGGTTTACGCTCCTCAGGACTACTTCTTCTCCAACTTCCACGAACACAACTCCGGGCGTATGGTGATTGTGCCTTCTCTTTAGTTGCTCCGCGCCTCTGGAACTCCCTCCCTCCTTTTCTTAGCGACACCGACAAATTAGAAAGCTTTAAGTCAGACCTCAAAACCAATCTTTTCATGACTATTGGAGGAGCGGGCGCCTTTGAATGTTTGAAACAGTTAAATGGCGCTATACAAGTGCTGTGGATCATCATCATCATCGTGAATTTGAATTAAAGAAATGAAAACTGTAATAAAGAAAAGTCTCGTTAATATTTTCTTTAACTGTGCACAATTCCGTAGCGATAAGTAGTTGTCTTTAAAGCACCGAAAGCCTTGACTCTTTAGACTTAAGTTTTCAGGAGAAAAAATATATTGCTGTAGCCTACACACAGTAATTTTGTGATTGGATCTGAAGCTTCGTTATAAGTTACTTGATAAATGCTACTTCCGATAGACTATACATTGAGCACAATGCAGTTCTTGCAACAATTATTATCAATATGTAAAATGAAGAGATTCCCAGGCAAAGTACACAACACAGTTTTCATCTATGATGCAAGTATATTGTAAATACAGCCATTAATGATTGAGGCATCGCTGGAAGCCGTTTGATTAATTCTAGGTACGACTTCCAATTGTAATAATTTAGTTGGTAGGCTCGCGGTCAATTATTCTAATTTAGCGTGCAGGCGTTGAGACAATTGGAATTAATTGCACAGTTGTTCGGCTTAGAACTTTAATGGCAAGTCTAGGTGATGACGGATAGATGCGTATTAATAGATCATCTTTGATAAGGCAAATATTAAGCTGTTTGTGACGTTTCCTGGCATGTGTCCTCCCTTAATATTTTTCTTAGAATTTGTAAATGGTGCATTTCATTTTCCCAGGGTTCAGTATCTTTCCATGGAACAAGATATTGAACAAAACGTAATTACTATCCGAAGGCGAATGCACTCATTCAATTCGGTTGACTTCAGTGACTTTCTCGCATTGGGACAAATCTAAATTATGCATGCTTTAATCGAGTCCTATACCAAATTGCCTAAAAAAGACACATAACTATATACATTTTTCTTCATTCCCGGTTCTCTTCAATTTAATCTGGTAATGTTTCTAGATGAGACAAACATTAAACACACATGCCCTCGAATAGTACGATTGCTTTGCACTTCGCAACTTTATTTGTATAATGGTTCATTCACGTTACTCTCAATCGAGAGGTTGAGGGTTCGAATCCTTGCCAGTGCGTAATACCATCCATAGGATGAGCATTATTTCTATATTCAAAGTGGCCTCACTCGACCCAGGTGAAGTAGATGCACGTACCTCGTATCCCTTCCCTGAATTAGCCGGGGTAATAATTAGTGCGCCTCGGAATAGAATTTCTAGATAGACGGCGCTATAGAAATGCCTATTATTATTACTAATAACACTAATAGCACTGGTTAATGGCAGGTTAAATCATCATGGGAAAAGCTCTTTTTTTAAATAGGCTATGAAAAAAAAAGTTTTTGCAATAAGCACCTCCATTACAAAGACATGAGCACAATTTATTATGAAATTCACTGGCTGCAATGTTGAAACACAAAATAGCAAAATTTATTACGTACCTCGTATCTCTCCCCTGAATTGCACTTAGCACTAGTTAACGGCAGGTCAAATCCACATGGGAAAAGCCCTTTTTTTTAAATAGGCTATGAATAAAATGTTTTTGCAATAAGCATCTCCATTACAAAGACATGAGCACAATTTATTATGAAATTCACTGGCTGCAATGTTGAAACACAAAATAGCAAAATTTATTACGTACCTCGTATCTCTCCCCTGAATTGCACTTAGCACTAGTTAACGGCAGGTCAAATCCACATGGGAAAAGCTCTTTTTTTTCAATAGGCTATGAAAAAAAAATTGCATCAAGCATCTCCATTTCAAAGACATGAGCACAATTTATTATGAAATTCACTGGCTGCAATGTTGAAACACAAAAAAGCAAAATTTATTGTGCGAAATACTTTGATATACATGATACACGAACCTTCCCTGTTCACAAAATTGTACGCCTTTGTTATGATATTTGCGTCTCTAAGAAAGACTTAAAACTAAAAATATATATATTAAAATATTTTAAATCTTATGCCATAAAATGATAAAGACTACAGAAGCCCCCCCCCCCCCCCCTTACTCAAATATGTATACATAAAGCGGTTCCAAACTTGTGGGGGGGGGGGGAATATGTCAAAAATATTTCTTGTAGGGGAAAAAATCTCCAAACCGAGTGTCACATGCCCGAATCTTTCTCTTATAATGATTAAAATGATAATACTAATAATAATAGTGATAATGATAAAGGTAATAATTTTGTTAATATAATAGCATAATTATAATTATGATGATGATTGCTAGGTCGGACAAACCCTGAGCTTGCCCGACCTTGCAACGTCAGACTGATGTACGCTGAATGGGCCTTGGCGGGGGGACCCGGGGATCTGGCGCGGGCGGGTGAGTTCGCGCGTCTTTGGTCTCTCCGGTCGCAGGATTTGATGCACGTTGTTGATGGTCTATTACCTAATTTTTACTGGGAATTTCGCTCAACAAGCCCAGCTTTTCTGAAATTCCCTTTTTTCCCCTTTCAGTTGAATCAAGCTATATAAAATACTTTGTCTTATTCTCAAACTTAAATGTTCTTTGTAAACTTATTTTATTACGAACATAGTTGTCAGTATTTCGTTACTTTTATAATTCATTTGTTCTATTATATATTGTTATACTGTACGGTTTATATATGTCATTTAACTTGTGGATATTTGAGTGGAAAATAAATCAAATCAAATCAAATCAATAATGATAATAATGAGAAGAAGAAAAAGGACAATAATGACCATAATAATAATAATGACAATAGAACAAAATATAAATAATAACAATAACATTCTTTTTTACCCAGGATAGCCTCACCAGTACTTATACTGTTCTCCCTTGAAGGCCCTGCAATCATGTATTTTTTACCCCGGCTTTGATTGTATTGTGGCCTAGCGGACAAGTGACATGACTATAGACCACAATGTGTGGGGATCGAATCCCAAACCATGACTATAAATGTCCTTTAGCAAGATGTTAATTTACATTTGCCACACTCCACCCAGATGTTAATTGGTACCCGATATTTTTGTGCGTTACTCAGGCTATATAAACGGGATAAGCGCCATGAGCGTCACAACGTGGCGGATATGAACGCTTTATAACTAAGAAGCCATTATTAGTATTATTATTAGATTCAATTCATCAAGTATTGGCGGAAAGTACCATATATTTCTAATTGCATTGTATTAATATACATTTTAATATGGGCCAACTTTCCCGTTTAGTATTCGACTAGTTGATGATATCCATCAGATTGAGCCGACATCTGAATCCATTCACTTGCACTAATTTACAAATCTAATAAGGATTGTGTGTGTTTATAATGTACAGATTAGAGGCCTAGCCTAATTTTATTGCTCTAATTCCAACCCCCCATCATATTTCACAGAATGTAAGAATATAAGATAATGCAATCTTGGTTGAAGTGGACCGACAATCCGCGGGCAATTTACGAGGGGTTTTATCAAGGATCAATCCGAATCGGACCATCCTTATCTTTGCAACTGACGACAAACACCTTCTTCAAAATTAATGAATAATTCCTGAAAAAATGATACAGTGTTTGTCATTGTGAATATGATAAGAAAGGAGAAAATAGGTGGAAATACTGGGAGGAGGTGGAGCACAAGCAGCATTGATAATAGTATGACATGGGTAGATTAACCGATTAGGAAGAAAGAGAAGAAGGATGATCAACGCCATTGGCGTAATGAACTAAAAATTGTGTGTGTGTGTGTGTGGGGGGGGGGGCAGAACAAAATCCGCATCACCAGCAAGTAGCGTAATGCAGGGGCGCAATTAACTTTGCTCGTCCGAATAAAGCAGTTGGTTTTTCTTACTCTAGCATTTCTGTCTGATGAACGATTTTAAATGAATTTTAGACAATTTCCTTAGACGCACGGTTTACATATACCAATGCCAAAGATTACCAAAATGCATTTATCACTGACCCTACACATAGCTTAAATGTTTAAATATTGACAGATGGAGTGATCTGAAAGCTAAACCTACTTTATTTTTGACCCGCAGTATATAGTAACTTGACCTCTCGGTAAATGGTTTTGTATGTTTGATACCGCTTCCATCCCTCAAAAGCTCAGAGGCGGAGACAAGAGAAAGATAAATATTGTAGCAGATTTCTGTCAACATTGCTAAATGGCCACCGCGGCGGGATAAGGCTGCATGTCATGAATTTGTGAAATATAATGACATGTTCCCGTTTCAGGAGTATATAATGTCATGAATTGAAATGGTTGTGATGTGGGTATGATGTGCGATGAATGTATTTATGCTGTGCTTTCTATTGATATTGGGTCGTCATAACTGTTTATACATGACTACATGACTGATCGATACAATTTTCTAAAAAAAGGTACGGGTCAATATTTGAAATGCATGAAGTTCTTTATAAATCTTTGAACGGCCTTAAAAATCACTGTAGCCAACTGACTTTATAAAGTTAATGATCAACATCTTTCAACGAAAATTCTTAGAAGACAAATAAATGAATACACAAAAATAGAACACACATACGGCAAACGAAAACCAATCTGAAGTATAATAGATAATTGCAATTTGGAAATGAGCCCTTTCAAAACTGTAACAAGGTCAAACGAAGATTTGTATCTCCTGATTAGCTTCTTTCATATATTAACTTGTAGGACACATCGTGTTTTTTCAAACGTTTAAATGAATGGCACTTGCACGTATTCACTGAGCGCTGGTTTATGAGATAAAGAAATGCAAAGCGCATACACTTACGTCATCATAAAAATAGAAATAACGCCGCGGTTTACCACGTCAAATTTGAACAAGGCTTAATGAAGTGTAAAGCCACATCGGGTTATTTGTTAAACGTTCAAATGAATGGCAACTGCGCGTATTTACTGAGCGCTGGTTTATGAGATAAAGAAATTTGAAGCGCATACACTTACGTCACCCTAAAATAGAAATAACGCCGCGGTTTACCACGTCATACCTGAACGAGGCTTAATGAAGTGGTAAGCCGCATCGGGTTATTTTTAAACGCTTAAATGAATGGCAATTGCGCGTATTCACTGCGCGCTGTTTTATGATATACAAACATGTGAAGCCATTCACTTACGTCATCGTGACATAGAAATAACGCCGCGGTTTACCACGTCAAATCTGAACGAGGCCTATTAAAGTGGTAAGCCGCATCGGGTTATTTTTTAAACGCTTAAATGAATGGCGACTGCGCATATTCACTGAGCGCTGTTTAATGAGATGCAGAAATGTGAAATGCATACACTTACGTCATAATAAAAATAGAAATAACGCCGCGGTTTACCCGCAGTTTACCGCGTCAAATGGTCTACCCGGTTGTCCTGCTCTGCTGTCTTGAAATTTCTTCTTTATTCCTTCATGTATCCCCATTCTGCTCCGATAATAACATACTGCAAGGAAAGACCTGAGAGAGAGAGAGATGAAGAAAAAAACATAGACCGATCGGAAAGTCTTTCGAATAATCAGGATAATTCACTTTAATATGGAAGACACTCCCAATAGCCGTTTAAATCACCTGTTGAAATGTGCGAACATTACAAAGACGTATTACGTAATTCGGACATGAAATATTGGAGATTCGCGATACGTCATTGAAATTGTACTCGAGTTGATTTCTCAATAGTTTGTTTCATTCCCATTATTATTTACCATGTGTCAATGACATGAAGATGTGAGACTGAAAAGGCTAAAGGCCCGGTCACACAGGGAGGACGCATGGGGAACGCACGGCCAGCGCATGGGAAATTTGCAATTTTGGCCAGTGCGTTGTCGTTCGCTAGGCGTGCGTCACCACTCGTTACTCGTTCGTCGAGCGCGCTGGACCAATGCTGGACCAGCGCTATGCATTCGTCGTCATTTGCTGTGTGCGTCGGGATTTTTTGAGCATGCTCAAAAGTGTGCGCAGAGCTCGACGCATGAATGTACACGCCAAAGGCACGCCAGACGTGCGTTGAGCGCGCTAGACCAGCGCCAGACATACGCGGGGCACACGCCCTGTATACGCACAGCGCGCTAGCTACACGCTGTGCATTTTGTGTCAGCTCGCTAGCTTTTCCAAAATCATGAAATCCGATTTCCAATGCGCTGGCCGTGCGCCGTAGAACGCGGTGCATGCGTGGACCATTCGTCCAGCGCGCTACCAACACGCTGTGCATTCGTGGACGTTGTTATCATGTGCGCTCTGGGTACGGTCTGTATGCGTACTGTATGCGCCCTGTATGCGCTCAGCGCGCTAGCAACACGCTATGCATTTGGTGTCAAAAGTTGGGCGCACGACAACGCACTGGCCAAAATTGCAAATTTCCCATGCGCTGGCCGTGCGTTCCCCATGCGTCCTCCCTGTGTGACCGGGCCTTTACATCGAATCATCGGGTCATCGAGTCGGGTCGGGTGGTCGCGTTACCCGACCTTTTGTGAAAACTAGCCCCTTCATTCACGAAATGTCGGGCGTAATCTTCGTTTTATAAACCCCTCTCATCAACAAAATTTAGTCTGGTCCAATTTACCCGACACAAATCAAAAGGTCGTGTCCTTAACATGCATCTTCACACGACGTTTCAAGAAAGGCCGTGTCTTGCGAAACTGACATTTATTAAATTTATTAAATCGGACACGACTCTCGAAATGTAGAATGTTTACAAATTCTAGTCACCGATCTCTGTTAGGCAGAATATTTACGCAAGCTTGAATAATTTGTATGTACGTCACCTCTTTTTTTCATAGATAATAAAGGATCGAGAGAAGAAAGGGAGACATGAGATAAAATAAGAACTTTTACCGCGGATACATGTCATAGCATTGATAAAACGTGATTTCGTGATATGAAATCTTGGAAATCCATTGTTCGATTTGGGTAAGCATGTTGCGATAAGCCACAAAACCATGATTGGATTACACAGCTCATTCTCTCTTTTTAGGGAACTAGGTTGAAAGCCATATAATTGTGAAGTAAGAGAACACGTATGGTAACCGTTTTCACACTTGAATATCAAGATCCTATTTCAAATTCATCTTTATGAGCTTGTAAAGCGGAGGCGATTGCATATTTTCTGGGAAATGTAGGCGAGTTTATATCATTATGATATTTACAGCGAAGTAGTGATAACAGATTCTGTTTCCATCGCGTTTTTTCAAGAATAAAAGCTTAATTTTGTTTTCAAAAATGTCTTAAATGGGTTCTAAAAAATGTGCAGTGAATATAGAAGAAAAAAAACATCCATCTTTAATGACATTTTGAATATTTTGCAAGTACCGATAAATTTCCTCAAAGTTAAAGACCAGTTCTGGTCATGCGATTGCATTGTGAAAGAAACGTTGTGGAATCGATCAGAAAAGGTTGACCATCTAAGCATATAAGTATTGGTGTGTACTGCAAGATTCTGGAATCATCAAAATGATAAGAAATTTGGCCCAGTCCTGGTAAAGTTACAAGCACGGTACACAGAACGATGTACATGGGACTACGCGACACGTGCGCGATATCTATCAGGTCCAAATAGATATAATAATTTACCAAATATATCAATTAGTAGGCGGTTTCCCGGTAAAATTTGTTTCTTCACGTATTTGTCAAAACATATTCTTTCACACGATTGGTAATAAGAGCTTCCATTTCTTTTTTTGAGAGGAGAGCGTTTCCAAAACTGGTCTTTACCTTTAAACAACGCATTATCCGAAAGATTTTTCGTATCTAGATACCTTAGTTGAGGAAACTGGACATTCATAATTCTACTTTTTATTTTCTATTGTACTATCGGAAAGAAAGCGAATACGTCGTTACAATCTTTATTTTAATTAGGTTGTCTACCTTATGACATTGAGGAAAGTCGATGGTGAGTTCCCTTAAGGAGAAGAACAGGAACAAGAGCAAGAACAAGAAGATGTAGGAGAAGAACAAGAAGAACAAGAAGAAGAAATAGAAAGAATAAGTACAAGAACAAGAAGAGGAAGAAGATGAAGAACAACAAGCAGAACAAGAAAAGAAAAAAGAAATAGAATGAGAAGATGATAAAGAAGAAGAAGAGGATGAAGATGAAGAAGATACAGAACAAGAAGAAGAACAAGAAGAAGGAATAGAAAGAAGAAGTAGAAGAAGAAGAAGATGATGAAGAAGAAGAAGAGGATGTAGATGAAGAAAATTAAAAAAGGCGAAAAGGTTCGTAATTGGAGGATGTTCAGAAAGGAATATTAATAATCGTATCATGAATGGAAAGGCAAACATTCAAACAACAGAAAGCAAACGTCCCAGATGAACAGAATATGTCAAACATGCAGCCTTATTCATTAAAAACATTTAAGCATACTTGCGCACTCCTTCATCCTACTAAAAATAAGGTTAAGACATCTGTACTCGACTGCAAGTCATGTCCCCTTTCCTTCATTAGATCTCCTTGGGGAACATGTTCAAATAGAGAGTTCATGACGATCATTCGAAAAAGAATGTGGTGGCGACAAGTCAACTCCAGGGTATAGACGGATTTAAAATTGAAACGGAATGCTTCGTACGCACGCGATGCTTTGGCAATGTTTGGAAAGGTGGGTGCAAAGAGGATGACTGGTAAACAAGGTGCTTAATTGAATTTCAACAATAGTAGAAGCAGGATTAAAGCCCAAAGAATTGCATGTATTAAAGGTAAAGACCAGTATTGGAAACGCCCCAATTTCAAAAAATTAAATGGAAGCTCTTATTACCAATCATGTGAAAGAATATGTTTTGACTAATATATGATGATAACAATTTTGCCGGGAAACCGCCTACTAATTGATATATTTGGTAAATTAGTTTATCCATTGGTGTGTGAGAGATAAACCCACGTGTCGCGCCCGTATGCGTAGTCCCATATACATCTTTATGTGTACAGTGCTTGTAACTTTACTAAGACTGGGCCAAATTTCTTATCATTTTGATGATTCCAGAACCTTGCAGTACACACTAATACTTATATGCTATAGATGATCAACCTTTTCTGATCGATTCCACAACGTTTCTTTAACAATGCAATCGCATGACCATAACTGGTCTTTATCTTTAAGGAGAAAATAACGTAAACCTTCTTGTCATTTCTTTTCTATGAACATTTTAAAATTTTAAACACTAAACATTGTGTCCTCTTTAAGTATCAAAATTAAAAAGACGCGGTAAACCGCCTCGAAACTTACGCTCCGGTCGCCAAAAAGAAAAAAGAAGAAATTGACATTCCCGACCTCCTCACGTTTACAATTGTAACGCAAAAGCGTTTAATTGTTTTGTGAGACGTTGATGCATCATGACTTTTCTTGTGATTTTGAGATCTTCTTCCAGCTAACATGGTAAATTCTTTAATTTGTAGACACAGAGCGCTTTGAATCTTCTTGGTTTTCTTGAGTCTCTCTGGCGTTCTTATTTCACTCTTCTTTTTGTCCCTATCTGTTCTTTTCTCTGTTTCAGTATTTCTTTTTCTTCGTTCTGCTCATAATCTGGTGTCCATTTATCTTTTCATCGGGTGCTAGATTCACGTCTGACCCATCCCAATTCCTCATCTTTATATTAACTGGTGCTGTTTGTAAGGGCGGATGTGAAAAGGGGGGTTGCGTGCAAGATGTTGTCTGTGATAATAGTTAGTAGACATGAAGATTGATGACTTCACCCTTGTCACGTCATTTTCTAACGTTTTGATCTCTAAGCTTCTTCTTGTAAGTTCTCTTCACATATTCTTGCCGTTCGTTTCTATATATGTATAACTATTTGTTTAATTAAGATTATGTAAACGTGTCTTCACCTGCCCTTTGCTTCTTAGTTTTATCTTTGAGAAGTTTCGTGGTCGAGTGGTTTAAACACTTCGCTCAAGATGCAAAGGTCATGGGTTCGTTCCCCGCAGGACACTAATGTTGCCTCTCTCCATCCAGGTGTTTACTAGGTACTCAGTAGGATGCAAAAACAATTGAAGTTTATTCAGCATTGTGGGCGTCAGTAAAATTACCCTGGCCGAATACTCCACAGGGAGTGGAGAATGTGCATACATTAAGACGAGGTTGTCCTGAATCCGACAACCAGGATAAAAATATCGGTAGGGCGCTTGGACTTTGAGACTTCGCCGGTATGCTAAGCGGTAGATAAACCTAGAATAAAAGCATAAAATAACAATCTCTCTCTTTGCATTTTTTAAAGTGTGTTTTTCTCTTTTCTTCGGTCTCTGTCTTCTACTATTCTTGTTTACCAGCTTCCTCTTTAATTGTTTTCCAATTCATGTCCTTTTGTTCTGTATTGTTCTTCATTTTCGCATCCGTCACAGCCGTCTGCATCGTTAAGCCGTCTTTCTTCTTTCTTAAGTTACTCCTCCTTCACTTGTCAATCAATGTGTAAAATGATTGGCACAACTTGGATGACATTCCTTGAATGACTTATTATTATAATAATGATAATATCAATAATAACAAAAGCGGCGCGATTTCCAGCGAAGTCTCTAAGCTGTTGATATGTTTGCGTGTAAAAGCATGAGTAGTGGACACTGTGGTAGAAACATTTATCTTCTAAATCAATTATAATGTTAGAAGAATTTTACTGTAAACAATTATATAAGACTATTTCACAAATCTTGTAGCAACAACAGCCTGATTAAACTGAAATTACACTTTTCCTCGGAACTCGGCGATTTGGGTTTTAACGTATGAAATATTATCGTTCGGAGAATTGCCCCGATATAACTTTCTTTATATACCTCACTTAAGTAATCCAGCAATCTGATTGGTCGAAATTGCATTCATAAACTTTAACTGTTCCCGAAAATTCCCAGTAACCATGGTTAAAATAGTTCTAAAATCCCAATAACCATGGTTATTGGGAAAATAGGTCAGTCTCCATGGTTACCCCATAGGTTTACACGTTAAAAAATGGTCTGAGCGATTGAGGATACCGTACGTGTGCGAAAAATTGGTCGGTAATTTCAATACAATTGAATCTCGATCGATCTTACCGACAATTTTATCTTGCATTGTTGACATGAAGACGAAAATAAACTTCCAAAAACAAAAAACAACATCTGCCGATAGATCTTGATCAAAGTTCGTGCCAATATGCATTGCAAAAGTAGAGCTTTTGCGAAGCATCCATCACGCGAATCCGTTTTCAATTCATTTTAATGTATATATTGGAGAAAAATGCCAAACATGGTAACGGTGCGCGATGGCCGAGTGGTCTACGGCGTTGTTTGTAGATACATCACCTCATGTACGCAAGAGTTCGAATCCCATCTTCGACCAAAAAAAAAAAAATTATATTTTTTATTTTTTAGTCTATTTTTTTTCGGCATATAAAAGTATTAATGACTGCTTTAATATTCGAGAAATAGTTGTTTTTATACGCTCTCGGGAAGGTTACAATTGGGCTATTCCCCTCGGCACGCCTCGGGAAATAGCACTATTCTAACCTTCCCTTGAGCGTATAAAAACAATTATATACCTCACTTAAGAAATCCAGCCATCTGATTGGTCGAAATTGCATTCATAAACTTTAACTGTTCCTGTAATTTTCAGGTAACCATGGTTAAAACGGTTCTAAAATCCCAATAACCATGGTTATTGGGAAAATAGTTCAGTCGCCATGGTTACCCCATAGGTTTACATGTTAAAAAATGGTTTGAGCGGTGGAGGATACCGTACGTGTGCGAAAAATTGGTCGCTACATTTTACCAATTCTCGCTACCCTAAATAGGTACGGAAATCTCGAAATTCGCGAGACGAGGTAATTTTCACTCTCTCGGGTCGTCACTACAACTTCCGGTAAAGAGTCCCATCCCAAGTCACGGCCTTCATCCACCCCCATTTTTCAGGGTTCTTACGCTTGGAATCATGAGCCCAGCACTGTGCAGCCTCACAAAAGAAAACCATCGTCACTGATGTCAAAAGACGCAAAAAACAACGAATGAAATGTTCAAATAAACGTTGAAATATTTGCGAAAAAAAAACAAGACCGAGCAGACGACATATTCGGTGCATACGCTATCGCGCCTAGTAATATAGCGCCTGCACAGGAAGCTGTAATGTCGAAAAGCTATCCCATAATGCAATGCGCGTTTTCAGGATTTTCCCCGGATCTCGGCAGAATCGCTATTTGGGGTAGCGAGAATTGAATCCGGGCTAACTCGCCCCACGGGACATCTCGCCCCAGCATCAAAGACTGGGTCGAAATGTCCCGACACGATTCATCGATCGAGAGATACCAATGTGTATATGTTTGTGCTCATTGTACATTTTAGACGATATGGCTGTTATTTGTTCACATTCTTTCGTCCTGGCCGTAAATTAGCAGACTACTGGTATCTCTCGATCGATAAATCATATCGGGATATCTCGCTGGGGCGAGATGTCCCGTGGGGCGAGTTAGCCCGACTCCCTAGCTACTAGCTGCTAGCGCAGACGACCGACTGTACTAGGCCAAAATGGCGGAATTACATGTAGAAACGCTCCCAAGATTTCAGCTTCTTGATGATGATCAAATGAGAGACTTGATTGATTCTGCTGACAGCAAGAACACGAAAAATTCCGTTAAATGCTCCATGAAAATATTCGAAGACTTCCTGCAAGTTATCAACACAGACCTCGATAGCAGTAAACAAGCTTTCAAATTCGGAGCTGGACAATGTACTGCAAAAGTTTTACGCTGGTGCCAGACGGAAGAACGGAAGTTATTACATGAAGAAGTCAATGTTAGCTATTAGATTCGGACTTCAGCGTCATTTCCTCAAGTGTAATAAGATAGATATCATCAAGCATGAAGATTTTTCCAACTCGACGAGAGTTTTAAAGTGTTTTTCAGCAATGCTTAAACAGGAAGGAAAGGGAGTTGTAACTCACAAACCAGCTTTCTCAGCAGAAGACATGGACAAAATCCAAGGTTCGCTTGATTTGGATGATCCTGTGGGTCTTCAGGACAAGGTATTTATGGACGTAATGTTGTACTTTTGCAATCGGGGTAGAGAGAATTTGCGTGAAATGACACTTGACAGCTTTGACATTTGTGATGAAGGGGGAAAATGCTCCATAACTCTGAAAGATACACTCACAAAAAACAACAGGGCAGATAAACTAGAGAAAAGCCAAGGTGGTGTCATGATTCCAACTAATGGTCCACGATGTCCTGTTGCCTCCTTCTTACGCTACAAAGATAAATTGAATCCACGATGTAAAAGTTTTTGGCAGAAACCGGCAAATGCACAGGCCAAGCGTGAGTTCAAATCCAATCCATCTTCTTTTGATCAATGGTACTGTAATGCACCCCTAGGGAAAAACAGCATCGGAGACAAAATGAAAACAATTTCATCTCGTGCAGGTACCAAGGCTTACACCAACCATTGCCTAAGGGCAACCAGCATCAGTACCCTACAAAATGCTGGGTTCAGAGACAGAGAAATCATGAGTGTCTCCGGACACAAGGCGGAGACCAGTCTCAAACACTATGCTATGACCAGCAGTACAGCCAAAGAAAACATGAGTCATGCTATCGCGGCAGCCGTTGATCCGAAATCAGTACCATCCTCATCAAACATAGGTCATGGTATCGCGGCAGCTGTTGATCCGAAATCAGTACCATCGTCATCAACATCTACTGGTGGTCAGCGTAGTGAAAGCCAGGAACTGCGGGAACTAAATGACATTTTCAATGAGATCACAAATAACCCAGAGAACTTCCCACGCACATGCAACATCACTACAAGTAGCCATGCCCATGTTTCTACTAGTCAGCAGGTGCAAGCCCCCACATATAATTTTCACAATTGTACGGTAAACATTTTTAACAAATAGAGTTATTTTCTACGGTTGAGTTATTTTCTACGGTTCTACGGTTGAGTTATTTTCTACGGTTCTACGGTTTATTTTCTACGGTTCTACGGTTGAGTTATTTTCTACGGTTCTACGGTTGAGTTATTTTCTACAGAGTTCTGAGTTCTACCTGAGTACCTGTTCTACCTGAGTACCTGTTCTACCAGTTGATTGGTAAGTTGACTCTTCGGTATATAAAAGTATTAATGACTGCTTTGATATTCGAGAAATAGTTGTTTTTATACGCTCTCGGGAAGGTTACAATTGTGCTATTGCCCTCGGCACGCCTCGGGCAATAGCACAATTGTAACCTTCCCTTGAGCGTATAAAAACAACTATTTCTCTCAAATCAGTCATTAATACTATACTATTTCTCTCAAAGCAGTCATTAATACTATACTGTTTCACACACAACAAGTAAAGAAACAAATTTGATGTAATCAAAATTGTTTTGTGTACTCGGAGCACCCGCTGGTTATAATTTTGGAAAATGTCTTGATTTCACTCTAATAATAAGGAAAAAAAATAATTGGTAATTCGATCGGACGGCTCAAGACATAAGTTTTTCTTTCAAAGAATATAAAATGTAGAAAATGTCATAAATAGTAACGGGGCTTTATTTCCATATTCCACAGTCTTGTCTCTGGCGTTTTATAATGGAGATATCGGAAGAAAGGGTGACGGACGTATCACGTTACAATCCCTCGAATCTTAGCCGGAAGCTACGGGTCATCTTGTCTTTATAAAATGGTGTAAATCAGTCGCTTAATAATCGAATTGAATGACATTTCCTATTCTGCCCGGGGTATGCTCGACGAAATTGAATTAATACTCTCCAGTGACTCGAGCCGCGGGTATGACGAATGGACGCGAAATGTCAGAAATAATCGCTATCATTATCTCGCATTCGTTTCTTCATATTCCTGTAAGCTACGCGTTGAAGACATATTCACCTGGGACTCTCTCTAAAGCAATCTTCATCGCCCTAGCAATACCGTTTTGAGGTTTGTTCAAACAAGGATTAACTGATTTCACGGTAATGTAAGAAGCTTTCATGGTGCTCCAGCTTCTTATGATACTGGTAGATTGTTCTCTAGTTACCATGGTTACAGGGCAAAGTGGAAATCGTTACGCTATGAGCAGCGTAGGAATCAAAAACGTCGATTCTGTAAAAAAAAAAAAGAAAAAAAAAAGAAAAAAGGGGGGTCGATTGGGTATGGTTGCCGCCCCCATGATTTCGGAATCAACTGGTCAGACATCCAATAGATTTTATTATACAACACCTACGTGGATCATTGTCATTTGATTGGAGGATTGTTGGTCACATGATATTCAATCGATGTTCTATTGCACGGGCGTGCATTTTGGTTATATGCAGAGACCTCTCTGCCGTGCGCGTAATTCCTGCATGTTACTGACGCGAAGGCAATCTGAATGTATGTAATCGAGAAGGCTTGACTCAAACTTTAATATAAGGAGTAAAGCATAATTTGTTGATTAACGTTCTATTAGATCTTCTTTGATGTGGTATAATACAAATAATGAATCTTTTTCATTCGTTCAATAGTGCAAATATTTTCATTCGTTGAAAGTACGCATAACCATTCATTATTTGTATATTATATTTTCCGTTGCAAGTTTATGAAGTTTTTGTACGGAGCAAATTGGAAAGGAAATGCCATAAACTTTAACTTTAGTTTTCTTAGTTATTGATGAGGAAATTGATTTGATTCATGAAGGAGTTGTATACAAACATGTTTGGAATAACACAATTTAGAGTGTTTCTTTGATAGAGCATTAATTTTAGGGGGAAAATATTTCGGATTTAAAAAATAAAAATTACAGAGCAGGGAACCTCGCAAGACACGTCACATAGTTGTCAATTTGTGTTTGATTGATCACAACTTCAAAAATGTATTACATTCTTATTTTTGATCAGTTTTTACCCAAACTTGAACCGACCTGTTTCTTCCATTTCTCTGCTTCTATTATTATTAAAGCCAACTAACTATCAAGGTGTTTTTCCCCTTTAAATGGCAATAAAATTCTTCATCTATTGGTGTGATGGATAAATAACTGTGAGAAATTACCACGTGGTGGTGCCCACGATCAATACATTCCATGTTTACTCATTTGGGAAACGTCGTTTTATTTGGAGTGGCTGTGTACTTTCTGCGCTCTGTTTGGTGTGTAACCTAACGGCATGTGTGGGACCTGGGGAAAACACACACTATTGTGGTTCGGTTTGGAATCAGGAGGAAAAACGGCATTTCAAACGCCCGTTGCTAGGTAATACGATATTAAAAGATAAACAACTTGTTTGAGATCCCGCTCTCTGTTTCTGTTTATACCGAATCCGACACATCGATTAATGGCCCCCTATTCCCACTCGTCATGCAAAGTGTGTTCCTCTTCAAAAGCACTTTTTTATAATGACAATTAATCAGGCAGCCAGATATAGCCGGTAAGCGTCAAGAGGACATTATAAGCTATGATCGAAATCATCAAAATATCCCGTTGGCAGGAAGATCCTCTTCTTTGCTCCGGTACTTGAGAATGCCATTAAGAGCAGGGGAACCAAAGAAGTCAAGATGATTACTTTTCATTTTTAACTATCAAAGAATTTAATTAAAATCTCTAATTAATAATATCCTTTGGCCCATGTAGATATTTCTAAGTCAATGAAGTAAGTGCTATACAGAACTCGAAATTGAAACTCCAGAAATGATATGCCTCTTATCTTTATATTCGGAAGAGTACGCCATCATCGTCATCATCAAACGACTTGGATGTCGTCTAGGAAAAAAACTTTAAAGCGCAATGTACAGATATTACACTGTTGCCCAAAAATTTGGAATAAAATATTCATTAGATTTAATCCCGAAATAACTGTGATTTTCCGGAAGACAGTATCGTTTACTCTTCACAGATAAAGTTTGTGATCTTCGTAGAACTTTATTGATAAACCTCCATGACTCTACAGATTGATCAGTAACGTTTTGAAAAGGTATAAACTGTATTTTTCAAGATTAAACCAAACTGTGACAATAATGAAAAGAGGTTAAGAAAAAATTATTCCAGCTTTATGGGTAACAATGTAATCAGTTTTAGAGTGCAAAATCTTCTGTACAATGCACTTCTTATTACACATTAAAAAAAAAATTGCCTGAAATGTACTGAAAAAAGGGCACTACAAGACTGATGGAGGTTGGGTAGGTTTCTTCTTTTCGTCACCCCTGCTTCTTTTTTTGTTTCGTTAGCTGTCCTTCGTGTGTGTGCGTGTTTGCGCGCGCGTGTGCGTGTGCGTGTGTTTGTGCGTGTGTGCGTGCGGGCGTGCGTGCGTGTGTGTGTGTATGTTTGCTGTTATTCATTACTTTTGCCCATGTTTAATATGTTTGTAAAATGCATTGACGTGTATTTATTATTGTTTGCGACTCTCTCGCCACAAGTGTTTGCTTTTTATAGAAGCTGCCACAGTTAATCAGTTTCACTGTTTATATTCAAACATGTGAACAATTTGGAAACTAGATATCACACTGATATTAAAACTCAGGAAATGAACAATTAACCTTTTACTTACAAACGCAAAGGAATAATACAACTTCTCTGTTAATTTATATGCCAGTACATAATAACTGGACGAAATTTTTATCCAGAACTTTCTTTATTTCGTTATTACACCACCCTGCGACCTGATTTTAGCGTGTATATTAGTTTAATTGCTAATTTCATTTCCATCACCAGCTCTACCATCACGATAAAAAGTGTGGCAATGGATGCAAATTATTACAGTTTTTTGGTGGAATATGGCGCAGAATGAGTAAAGAGGTATATTAAGTGACCGTATCGGATGCGACGATGACTAGTAATTGAAAATGAAGTAGGTCATCTAATGACCCATTAAATAATTTCACCGATCCTTTTTTCCAACCTAATGAACTGTTCTTGTTGTGGTGTGTTTTTATATTCTTATTTCTGAAGTTTGTGATGTAACTAATTTTCATTTGTTATACTTTTTCTTTTAAAATTCATATTGTCAGTATTCATTTAATGTATGCATGTAAGTTTCTAATTTACATTTGATTTATATGAACGAAACGAACAGTAATTAGTTCATGAGCTTTCAAATGTTTTTAGCATTGTTTATAGCATTATCAATTTGTTCGTATTTCTTTTTATACCCGACTCTGTCACTATCTATAGAAAATGTTTGGGGTCCTGTTTATAATGTTTGTAGTGTTTGGAAACGGCACCCCAGTCAAATCTTGCCTTCTGTGCCTTTTGGTTTTAAATGTTTTCATGATTTTGCGGAAGTTTTTTTCCCTTTCAATGAAGAAAACACACATTTAAGGACAAAGTATTGTAAGCAAAATATTGAGATTAAAATTGTGGTTGTCTTTGATTCAATAATGATAATAGTAATAAAGGAGTCTAGTATAGCGCTCATGTCCAGCACATTTCTACTCCTGTATTATTACCCCAGTTTTAGCACCGCTGTCATTAAAGCGCTTGAGCATTGTAGGGAATTAATTCCTGACGGATACCCATTGACCTAACCCGGGTAGAGTGTGGCAAATGTAGGTTAATGTCTTGCCAGTGAACATTGTTGCTGCGACAGAGACTCGAACCCCGTACCTTGTGGTTCACAGACTGGATACTTATCGTATTTTTGATTAAAATCGTACAACCGTGTGTTGTGGAGTCCACAGCACACGGTTGCACTATTTTAATCCAAAAAATCGAGGCTATATTTCAAGGCCATCTGAATGATTCCATTGGTAATTAAATATGTGATGGAAATGGGAACGCAGGGATGTTAACAAATAATTATGACACTCAACCTTCCGGGTCTATCGATAAAGTATCCATTAATGCATTGTGGATATATACCCTTAATCCTACTTTAATTTCAGGCGAGTATACCGTGTTGTGCGCTGAATCATCAACGTTTAATGTATGAGAGTGCCATAATTGAGATGAAAGATTTAAGGTAATTGAAACATAAATCAAGGATTTTGCCATTTGTGCACAGGGTTATCTAATTTTACCAGGAATTGTAATTGAAAGTGACATTGTAATAATGGGGGGGGGGGGGAGAAAGATGCGTTTAATGAAAGGAGGCGGAATCAGGGAAACGATAAACACACTTCCATAGAAAAAGACAAATCGGACAAAGAATAAACAATATATAGTTGATATGTTTGATAGTCGATTGCACTACTGAGAATAGAATTTTACAAAATTGCGAATCGGTCATTTTAGTCCCATCAATACAAGGGCGAACACTGTTTTAGACCTTCGATATTGAGACGCGTCTCGCTCTCTCTCTCTCTTTCTCTCTCTCTCTCTCTATATATATATCCACTTATCTATATATCTATAAATCTATCTATCTATTTATCTCTCTATATAACCATGTATTTATCTATATATGTATGATATATATATATTTATCAATCTAACTCCAGCTCTATCTCTCACGCACATGTATAAATTTTCCTTTTCCAATTCTGTATTTATCCTTCCTATCTCTCACTCTTTTCGTACTCCATCCCCATCCACTCATCCCCCTTTCACTTTTCCACCTCCCCTTCCTACCTTTCTTCTCTCTTACCCCTCTTTTCTCTCCTTTCCATCCTCTCTCTCTCTCTCTCTTACACACACAATAATTAAATTCTCTTTTCTCATGCACTCCCCTCTATCTTTTTCCCTTCTCTCTCTCTTTGCAATGTGTGTGTGCCGTAAAGTAACCGATTACACAAACAAATCAAACGAAGCAAAGAAAGACACTCCTTCGAAGATACGATTTCAATGTACACCCTTGGAGGAAGATGCTCCAATCTTCTTGTAATGAACAATATCGTTCGTGAAAAGTAATATCACTTATCTCGCTAGTGACGTAATTAAAGTGAATTCGGAGTGGAGTGCGTGATCAATAGAAAGCAATATCCATTTAATCACGACGTTTTCAACGAATCTGACACCGGCGATCGTCGTAATTGCCGAGGATTGTGTGGTCACTTCTGACAATAATTGAAAGCAAAAAAGAAGCAATATTTACAGTCCAATTCATCATTCAGTGTTAGGCTAGCTACACTGATACAAATACGGGTGCTTCGGTTACGCCAATTACTATTAGTCAATTTTTTACATTTTATAGGTCGATTGTTTTCGGTGTGGGCTCCTTGGTTAATATCACCGGAGCGTTTCAGAATAGAAACATCCTAATTACAAGAGCACAGCTTTAATCACGCAGAGCGAGTGGTCCAATCGTTTATTGTCACCTCCACTTACAGTTCGGGAAATTTGTTGTCTTGCATTGTCCTCCTTTTCCGATAAATACACATATTCTTTTACTATGGTATGAATAGGGACTTTTAGGTTCGCGCGAAGACAATGGGGATTGCTACGATCGACGTCCTTTTAATGCACTGCCTTAAATGGACGTCACACGTATCAGTCCACGCAAATCTAAAAGTCCTTAATAACTCTTTCAAAGATACGTCTTTGAAACTTTCTGTTGCAAATAGAAAACCGAAGAAAAACATTTAGCCTAAACGCCACTTCGTGCCATAATCTTTAGAGCCAGCCTTTTGTTTTACACCATGTTCATCTTTAATAAAACAAAACAACATTATTAGTGTCATCCTCATTACTAAAATCATTCAAAAAAAAAAAAACAGAAGAAACTTTGTTTTTCCCGCAGTTGAAAACAT
>JAVYIG010007146.1:0-106505 GCA_035222895.1 Strongylocentrotus droebachiensis
GTATACATCATAGTGAAAGTGTAGGTTGAATCAGCGAATTGAGTTTTGGTACATCTTGTTGTTGACTTCCGCTAAATCAAGCGGCTTGTAATTTTAGGAGTGGCTTTTTGGCAGTTTTCATCGAGCACCGATGACAAAAACGTAAGTGTGTTTCATGTAGTTAAAATATAATCTTGATATGACTGATATTTTGATTTTGATGAGTTAAAAACGGTAAATTTGTATTGTATTTCTGTTGATAGTGTGTTCCAGCTCAGGCGTAGATGGATTTATAAATGGAAAATTCTTCCAGGCACAGCGTGAGTCAGGGGAGAAGCAGTTTACGAATTCAGCGGACTCTGCATGCTTCGCATACCGGAGGGTGCCCCCGTGCACGTCGGCGAGCTAGAGGTCAAAGCCTGTAGCCTGCAGTGATATCTGATTGCAGTTCGAGTTCCATGGCATTGCCATTGCATTTTCGCAAAAAAACATTAGCAAGGAGTCAAGGACAAACAGTTTGATTTGCACATCAGGAATTGAATAAAGATAATGAAGACATAGATCTAGGCCTAGCTAGGCCTACCCCTTTCTTATTTATTTCATAGGAATTCTGACAGATAGTCTAAATCACTTCTGAATGATGAATCAATCTGATTAAGATTTTAAGAACAAATTATTCTTGCATTGTGATTGAGACTTGGATCATCTAGTTTAGTTGAGCTGAGAATGAGATGCGGTTTTGACCAAGACTAAGCAGATTATAGGGCATCGTTTCATGAAACTATCGTAGTTCTACTCAGTCATACTCAGTCATACTCATAGACTAGATCTTACTAGTACAATTTTTCACTGACATCTCATTGAAACGTTTGTTAAACTTGAAAATGTGTATTCAAAATTATGTTTGTACGGTTTCATGAAACGATGCCCTGGTTAATTGGAGTACTCCTGCAGCATAGTCACTGTTTACACAGGGGGTGTTGATCTGTAATTGAACTTAATTTTCAGCATTTTGCCAAAGAAGTGGAGGAAGATGGAGAACAAGAACAAAAGAGAAGGTATGGGTAAACCAGGGGGGGGGGGGGGGGGGGGTCGGAGACAAGGTTTACATTACCATCAGTACAGTATACCGTTTAGAGTTGGACTTCATGCAATGATGCATTGTAGGAGCTACAAACAATGAGGGAGTGGTTTTAGATGTCATTTTCAAACTTATTGTATTTGAAATGAAAGGTAAGGAAACATGATGGAGTAGGACTAGGAAGAGAAGAAGGAGGAGGTTGACATTACTAGCACTCTAGTAGTTGTCCATAGTTTGCGCTGTCAGTTTCCATTTTTTCTAAAGGAAGTAGGAAGATGTACAGCACCATGGCATGAGCACTTATTGAGTTTTTTATTGTATAATGTTAAATGTACTACAAATGTACATGGATATAAGAATAGAAACGTTTTTAAGGAATACCCTAGTACAACTAATCGTATCATTAAGAAAACCAACCATTTATCACAGAGACGGAGTCTGAGGCAAAGTCACTTGTTGTACAATGTAAGAAGTAAGAACAAATAATAAGGGGTCAATTCAGATAAGAGTTATTATCTAGAGGCAAAACAGTTTTAGCAAGCTTGAAGCAGAACAAGAACTAGAATGATGTCCCAACTCTATCTGTGAGCCAAAGTTCACAAAGCATTAAAATCTATGGTGCGACAAACTGATATTTTTGTTGGTTTTTGACTGGTTTGATTATAGAGAAATGATGAATAACAGATCATCTACACCATTTTTTTTTGTACCACTGCTATGGTGTCACTCTTTTCTGTTTGTAATTTGCATTGAAATAAATTGATAAGCAGAACTGCACAACTACATATTGTTAAGATGGCGGAAAATCAATTTTTTTATTTTTACAATTTGGATGTGGAAAAGGTATCGAAAAGCATTCTCAATGTTGTTCCATTCTCTGATTCTCACTGTTTGATGTTAATGAGCCTTAGCATTAAGCACTGGTTTTATTGTATCTGTGTCATCACTGTCCACTTGTGCTCGATACAGTTTCCACATAAACCATAGGAGACAAATTCAGATCTATTTATACTTTCATTATAAATGGTTATAAATAAAATGGGACTGGCCATTTGATATTTTGATTTGTACATACTACAGTACATGTACATGAGTGCGCAGGCATGGGACACTTTTGGCAATGTCAAAATGACACAGTTGCTGTTTTTGTGAAAATGGCTTTGTTCTGCATGTACTGTATGTGTAGGCTTATAAGGAATCCCTCCTTTCTGCCTCTCCCAAATGCTCTCATAAATTGCCATTTTGTTTGTTATCACCATGTTGTTTTTTATCTTTCCATTCTGTATTTGAAATTTTTAATGATTTATGAAGATTGTTGAATAAACTTTGAATTAAATAAAATTTGAATTGAATTTTGATGAGATTTTGGCAAAATGACTCTTCAAAATATATATTGAAAAAATAGATTTGTATTCATTATAGGAATATATATTACTATGTCTTTGACAATGACAATTCAAAGCTGAAGACCATACAATACATATAATAACAAATATTGAATGCATTCTGTCATAGTATTATATATTCACCATTTCACTTGTAATTTCAGTATTTCCCTTGTGAAATTATATTTCAACCTTGGTCTGCAACCACAGTATGTAATCACTTGGGAATTTCTGAATATGTCGGTTCAGGTATTTGAATTGAACTCAGTATTCCGGAACATTCAATCTTGATATGCACATGTCATATTTACTGTACAGTACATTGATTAAATTCCTTTTCTTTTTCTTTTTATCTAGTACTGATATGTCCCTTTTGAATTCTGTGTGCGTGCGGTGCCACACCGGTTTCAGACAAGATGAGCGGATTGTCAACTCTCACGGTGAGGTCTGGCATGAGCAGTGCTTTGTGTAAGTATACAATAACATTATACCTTCCTTAAAGTAGTCACCCACAGAATCAGAAGTGCTTTGAATTGATGCAAAATTCATATCATTGCGATCAAATATAACAACTTCCCTCTTCAAAATATGTTTGGGGCCCGCAGTAATCATCTCTCAAAATTGTTAATTTTGAGATCGAGATTTTCTGCCTTCAGTGGTCCTTTGTAAAGCGTCAAGAATTGTGATGTCACATGCGAGACACAGCAAGCCATAAAATTGCATTTTACGCCTTTTCATGACATCTACAGTATGTAATTTTCCAGCAAATCATGTTTTTCAAGAGAATTTTTTTCCATCCATATACACATTTAATTTGTCCATAATTGTCAGTTGTCATGAATTTTCTTTGGGTGACTTCTTTAACAATCTGATGGATCCATGTAACACCAAAATAACTTACCCAAGACAGATTTCCAACAGACTGGCCCAAAAGTGGTCAAGAATTTAAAGGGCCTACATGTATGTATGGGGCGCAGTCTAATAGTCTTGCAGTTCAGACCCTGGGTAATGTGTTACAATGTATGACTTTCAAGGGTCTGTGTATAGACTCTACGGAGACTACCGATACTGTAGTTGGTGTTCTCAAATCTGTCTTGGGTAGGTTTGGGGCAGGTTACCTCTAACGCCAATTCCAAACCTATATAGGGGTGGCCAGGGGCTACATGTACATGTACATCAAGAGGTGTACCCAGATGTTACCACTGGCATTATTGTAATAATGTGCAATTTTTAGACAGCAAAATGCATACATGCAGTCTTCGTCCCCTTCCCCTCCCCCTTCCAACGGATCGATACCATAGTCCTTTTATAGCTCAGCCCCCTTTAATTGTTTGGCTCATTATGCACATGAAGGCGTAATGCTACTTGTGTACCAGTACATACACATCTACGTACATGTACATTGTTGAACAATGTAGGCTTGTATTAATGCACTGATTTATTGGTACATATACATGTACTGTAGACCAAATATGCAGTAAACAACTAAATTATTCAGACCCCTTGTAAATTTGATGTACACTGTACATGTTACAGGTATATATGGCATTTTCCAAAAATGGGAACTAATCAATTATCACTTACTTGAATAATTCCAAAACTTGGTGAGGGTATAAATAATTTAGTTGTTAAAGATAAACTTGAGTTGTGGTAAAAAAAGAAAATAAATTCTCACAGAATCTAACGAAAGTTACCTTGAATATTCAAGATTACAAATAAATGTCATTTGCCAAACAATTTTGGTAGAAAATGTACACTGGCTGAGTAATGAGTATAGAAAGATATGGAAATCAAGGTTAGAACTTAGTAGCCCTGACACCATTTTTGTAGTCCCATAATCTTTCTGTTTACAGTGCTTATTACTTTACCAAGACTGGGGCAAATTTATTATGATTTTGTTGACTCCAGAACCTTGCAGTACACATCAATACTGTACAGGTTGTACAGTGTACATGCTACCTGATCCATTCCACACCTTTCCTTTCAAAATGCAATCGCACGGCCAGAACTCAACTTTATCTTTAAATTTATATAGCAAATATAATGAAAGTACAATGTAACCTGGCTTAATTTCTGTCCATTTCTTCATCTGTATTCTTGTTCATGTTATTTGTTCTTTTGTATACAGAGTATGATGCACATATTACTATTTGATTCAATTAAATTCATTAGGGTTTGTTGACATTTAAAATATGATGCACTGTAATGACTGTGACTGTACATGATTACTAAGATTAAATATGTATGGTACAATGTATGTATCAAGTTTTCAATGTAGCATAGTTAACATAAATGGGTACATGTAAATGTTAATATTAAAACTTCAAAGTCATGAAAACAAACAAACAGATGAGTCTATAAAACAAACTGTAATTGTGTAATATGAATTGGGTAGAAAAATAGTCAAGAAATGTATTTAATAGTTGAAATTAAGCAAGAATTTGAAATAGGCCAAATGAAATATACATGTATTATAAATTTATAAATTTTTAAATGGGTTTAAAAGTACTGTAAGTGTTCTAGGCGTTGTGGCGTGCGCCTGTAATCCAGCTAACAGTAACAGTGGAAGTTACAAACTGATTCAGCCGAGGACGCAGGTTCAAAACTGAGTCACGTCTTTCGGATGGTGACGTTTAAAGGTCGGTCCCCAGACGTAAATAATCATATCTGATTGATACACGTCTGTAAAAACCCAATACACACACACACTTGAGGGTGAAACTGAAAGATATACATACACATACACAATATACTTATTGTACAGTGTACAAAGTGTTTTTACATGATACATATTGTACACCCACTGTAGATCTCACTAGCTTTAGACACACCCTCCTCTATATCTACACTGTATATATAGTGACAAAGTATGTATGGAATGGATGACTGGTAGACTCGTTCATTATTTACTCTGTGCTTAAAGCCAGAGATTTCAGCATAGCCTAGTTTAAAGGCTTTGAATGTCTTGTGTGGATAAATTGGTTGATGAAAGGAGCTTATCAGTTTTAATACCAGCCCCCCCCCCCCCCCTTAAAAAAATGTTGGTGCAAATCAGTTGTGTGGTCAAGAAAAGTAAATAAAATTCACCAGTTTGTATTCATGTACAGTATGTACTGGAGTACTGGACATACATGTGTTGTGGGCTGCATGTACAGTACATGTACAGTGTACATATTATACAAAAACATATATTTTGGACATGTACAAAGTATGTAAATGTAAAGGAATTCAGTCATTGCAGTGTATCTTACAAATGTATGAACATTGCTGTATGAATTGGACATGTAGGGAACCAGATTCAACCAGTACAAAACCTGAAATACATAGGCCTATGTATACACACACACAACAACAAATACTTAATAGTAAAATATGGAGATGCAAAACATTTTTTCGTTTGTTAATTTGACCAGAAATTTCAGTTATCTGCCTACAATTAATGATACAATAAGTATTCTCTTC
This sequence comes from Strongylocentrotus droebachiensis, assembly GCA_035222895.1. Classification (NCBI taxonomy): domain Eukaryota; kingdom Metazoa; phylum Echinodermata; class Echinoidea; order Camarodonta; family Strongylocentrotidae; genus Strongylocentrotus; species Strongylocentrotus droebachiensis. Next base: position 5,908 of record JAVYIG010007146.1, read on the forward strand.
ATTTTTGTAAAACTTTTTTTAAACGTCCTCTATATCTACACTGTATATAGAGTGACAAAGTATGTATGGAATGGATGACTGGTAGACTCGTTCATTATTTACTCTGTGCTTAAAGTTGATACTCTAAGCAAATAAATGTCCCTTAATTTGTTACCTACGGCAAGTATATGTTATTTTTAAGTTTTTCAATTACTTAGTATATCACAACAAAATTCTGTCTACTCGAAATCCTCAATTGAAATGTCTAAAATATCCGCCTCTCTTTGCATAGAAAATCAGTCACGACGCTGGTCTACTATTTATGACCTCACGTCCGGGAGAGAGTATATTCACGTACCCGGATGTTCCATAGCAAACATGTGCAGAGTGATACGATTTTCTGCATATTTTTGTTTCAAAGGCTGAAAAGTCTAATAAATCATAATTCTATGTACAATTCTTTACCTTCCCCTAGTACTTCATAGTATTAATATCAATTACCCTTTTAAAAATTATGACATATACATGCCAACGATGTGCTATTAGTCGATATTTCCACCATGTAATTTTTGTTTTGGTGTTGAAATCGGCCCAGGCACGGAGTGAACAGTAGCTGTCTACCCATGCACAGTTCATTACCATACACTACAGCGATCTCCCGATGGTTTCTTCTTCCTTTTTCCCATGTCTTTCGCCTTCCTTGGCCCTGAACATCCTTCATCTACCAATTCTGACACCGGTAGTCAGGAGCAAGTCTTTGTTAGTTGTTTTTCTTAGCTGGCAACGTCGCTTTCATTCTCTTGCAATTGCCGATAAACATATAACTAGCGCACGTACGTTCCATCACAAGCAAGCAGCGCCTAGAGCAGCGGCTTGGTCTTACCTCCCGATTCTGCTCGCTCCACGAACGTTCATGCAAGAGCCGCATCACTCGCCAAAATATTATAGAGGAAGCGCGCTTGCATGATCTCGTTCAAGTTTGATATTTTACAACATAAAATGTTTAACTGGTACTGTATCCTTTTTTGAGGCAGTCACACACATCTATGATAAGCTATCATAGTTCTAGACCTATTCGTTTTACAAAACTGCTCATGTACATCTGATGACAATATAATGCATCCGCCTATTCATAAGTGCACGATTTAACTTTAATTCCTAAGCAGTAAACTCGTCTTAAATCTCTACCAGATAGGTGAATATGAGGATATAAAAAGAAATCAGCGACTGGAAAATGGTGCTTCGTTATTCTTCATTCAAATGAAAACAGAAAACCTATCAAATATACTCCTTAACAACAACAAATCTAAGCTCTGACAGGATAGCATTTACGTAGGGATATCACTGCCATTCACTCTCACTGAGCCCATGACTCCCGTTCGTGACGTCACGGATAGAGGCCCGACTCTACGTGCACTTCCGGGTTTCAGACTTAGATATTTTGGTCGAGTTTACTCGAATAAATTCATTATTCTAAACTTGTTTTGTCGGGTGGACACCATTTGGTGTTATTATGGGGGTTAAAAGCTTTCTATTTATGTAATTATCTCAGTATTTGGGATTGTCTTAGAGTATCAACTTTAAAGCCAGAGATTTCAGCATAGCCTAGTTTAAAGGCTTTGAATGTCTTGTGTGGATAAATTGGTTGATGAAAGGAGCTTATCAGTTTTAATACCAGCCCCCCCCCCCCCCTTAAAAAAATGTTGGTGCAAATCAGTTGTGTGGTCAAGAAAAGTAAATAAAATTCACCAGTTTGTATTCATGTACAGTATGTACTGGAGTACTGGACATACATGTGTTGTGGGCTGCATGTACAGTACATGTACAGTGTACATATTATACAAAAACATATATTTTGGACATGTACAAAGTATGTAAATGTAAAGGAATTCAGTCATTGCAGTGTATCTTACAAATGTATGAACATTGCTGTATGAATTGGACATGTAGGGAACCAGATTCAACCAGTACAAAACCTGAAATACATAGGCCTATGTATACACACACACAACAACAAATACTTAATAGTAAAATATGGAGATGCAAAACATTTTTTCGTTTGTTAATTTGACCAGAAATTTCAGTTATCTGCCTACAATTGATGATACAATAAGTATTCTCTTCATTTTTGTAAAACTTTTTTTAAACGTAAATAACATCAAAAATTGTGCTACGGGTATGCATTTATGCTGTAGCTGGCCTACATAATAATATACATGTACATGTAACTTCTGGATTGTTGAAAGGGAATAATAAAGGTAGTATGGATGTGAGGCTAGAGGGTAATCACCCAGGGCATGTCGTGGAGGTGCTGTAGATAGATACAATCTCCTACTCATTAATCAGCAAGGCCTGGTAGCAAGTTAATGAACCAATTTTACACGGCCGCGTTCACTGCACTTGCACATGATGCATAGTAGGGGAATCCATCTCACTGTATTAGAGGGGTACTGCAGCCTACACGAAGGCCTACATGTTCATTTTACAAGCATTATGTATTACATATAGGTCAAATAAAGTTGATTATTTCCCCATCCAAATTTTATCTAAAATAAAGAAGATGGGATAACATTTTTGGGCACATGCTACATGATCAATTTCGTGTTTTTTTTTTCAATTTTGTTTTTTGGGGGTCTTATTTTCTTGTTGTCTTTTTGGTAAAAATTTTCAAGCATATACAGAGGCTTAAAGTAAGAAGAAGTTCCAGTACACGTTACTCAGATTAATTTTATTTCATTTCGAAATAACACAAGCATCAAACAAAAACAACAACAAAAGGTGTAATACAAGTACATTGTAGGTTCAGTAAAGAAGCAGTATTTGGAACAAAAAAACTAAGAATACACCCTGTATATATATATATTTTTACATGACCTTACATATACGTACTTGAGTAGGCCTTTGAATATTGGCTGCACATGCACGTTTATGCTTGTCATCTATGTTTACATGTAATTTTGTCATATTAAACATTCTTTCACGAGACAAAAGTACATGTATACAAAGATGACAAGCATAAATGTGCAATTGCAGCAAAATTCTGATAATGTTGAACGTAATGTGTTAGTCATGCTAGCGAAAGGATTCAAAGTTCACACTGAGTTCTAATAATGTAAACATGTCAGCATTACTTGCACAAATTGTGCATTACATAGTGTATACATCACTCATCAAGTTGGGTTGATGGACTGAATCCCCCGACCCCCCCCCCCCCCCTCCATCTAAACAAGCAGATCCTGTACCATTGTCCATTGTATGCATGTTGATAGTGTGTCTGTATCAAGAGATTATCAGCGATTAGACACTGAATTTATATAAAAAGAAAGAAAAAAAAATATTTAGACACATTTCCCTCAAGTACAAGTGTGTTATACATTTGTGTTGTAAAGATTGTTAGGATACTTGAAACCTTTGTAACCCTGCATCACTGCAGTCTGGTTTCTAGACAAACTGGGTTTTCTTTTCTCAATAAGGTATATTTGACCGACTCTAGCATTTGCAGACTAACAACAATGACCCTACACTCTCACATTTGCTACAGTACTGTACATGTATTTATCTGCTTGAAATGAATATTAGATGGTAGGGGTTAGTCTACAAAAACACTGCACTTCAAAATTTGCCCAAGATATTTTTGCCATTCATCTAAATGTAAATGTGAAATGTATTTTTTATTTTTGTCATGTACATGTACAGCTTTTAGTACACATGTGCATGTGTGTACCCCAAGGCTGTATACGTGTACCGTTACACGAGGCCATGTTTACCATTCCTCAACATGGTTAATGACATTTTAATGAATGTATAATTATGTTTGCCTTATCACCCACAGCTGTGCCCAGTGTTTCAGGCCTTTTCCAGAAGGAGTCTTCTTTGAGGTGAGTCAGTCACTGCCAGTCTGGTTTCAAGACAAACTGGCTTTTCTTTTCTCAATCTTTCTTTTCTTGAATCTGGAGAGGGCATACTTACAGTGACTCAAGTTTTCACTCTGTTATGAATAGGGGATGATAGGGGTTAGTCTATAAAACATTGTACTAACAATCATCTGGCCTAAATTTTTCTTTGGAAAGAAGGAACGTCTTTTATAGTTTATGGGTGAGACTAGTTATCTACCGGTACTATTTTTCTGAGACTCTGTGAGAGATAGCAGACCACATAATAATGTTTTAATTTACTTGCACTTTATAAGGTTCCTGGTACGTATATACAAAATGATCAGTTTGTGTTGACAGAAGAAAAATTTGGCAGCAAATCCTGCCGAAGATTTTGAATACTGAATAGTGTGTTTGGACTAGGAAGGTGTACACTGTACATTTGTTTTCAGAACCAGAATTTGAGAAATACATGTAGTACATCATCAATAGTGATCTGTCAGCTTATGACAGGTTCATTGACCCATTCAAAATTCTATATCAAGTGTCTCTCCAAGATTCTCTCCAAGATCCTCGGTCTTGAGCCAACCGTTTCATTGTTTCATACCCTAGTACATACATGTATGTTCCTCTATTGTGGGTTTATTCTGACAGATATAATTAAAGCCCAATACGTAATTCAAACAACACATACAAAGGTACGGTACATATATAATGATAATAATAATTGGATTGACACTGTGAATATTGCTTTTCCAGAGGATATAAGGGGGCATCCCTTAGTCTATCAACAAATTAAGAAGAATTGTAGACAAAGTGAAGTATTATTTTTCTAAGAAATGCAGGCAGTCTATTCCATAGGCGTTGGGCGACTGGTTGAAAGGATTCAAAGCCAACTTGTATTATATGCCAAATACAACATGTATCTCTTTTGAAATTTATTTTTATGACAAACTTTACACTGTACTTCAAAATGTGTAAAGGCGCATACAGTATTCAATCTTTCAATATTCTGTTGGTATCTTGTTTGACATAATCTCTTTTCTGTCCTTCTTGTATCTATTACATTATTTTAATATTTTGCTTTTAATGTTATCTCTTTACCATTTCTTCTTGTGTTTTTGTATAGTTTGAGGGCAGGAAATACTGTGAGCATGATTTCCACGTCCTGTTTGCTCCTTGCTGTGGGAAATGCAGTAAGTATAATGTTCACTTTAAAGGAAATAGTCAGCAAGAGGTTTAAAAATCCCTTTATATGACTTAATGTATGTAGGATTTTGCGTTTGGATGAATTAATATTTTCAGTCAATAAAACATTAATTTGTGCATCTTAGTATTAAAGAGACTCAACATACACATAAAGCATACTGTACATGTACATGTAATTTTTAATAACACAGCACTTTGTTACGATCAGAAAAAAGAACCATATAAAATACTTTATTTCTTTTAATTGGATTGGATAGGATTCACAGTTTAAATAGATAGTCTCAAACTTAGTCTTTGTTAGACATCTTACATTTATATTACATTAATCTGCATTTGCCATACTCAACCCAGGTGAGGTAAATTAATACCAGGTAGGATTATTCCTTAAACTTGACTGTGCGCTGATTTTATTCTTACATGTTCATGAGCTATTTTTTAATTTTTTCTATTGAATATATTTACATTTAGCCAATATCTTTTATAAATGCCATTCAGGAATTGAATTGTTATTTTCTTTATTATAAGCCAGAGCTAAAGATTTCCTGTAAACAAGCATACAATTATTTCCCTGCAGTGTGCACTGTCTTTAACTGCATATATTTCAATGACTGACAGCACTCATGTCCTGTAAGTGCCATTGTAAATCACCCTGTCTGAAACTTCCTTTTTAAAACTGTAATCAAATTTCATTTCATCATCTTTAGAAATGTACTTATCCCTGTAATAGGCCATTAGTTAAGAGAGTGGCTGCAAATACTTGAATACTACAAAATACCTTCTTAAACAGAAAGTGAAAATAATATCTAATGTGTATCCATTGATGTTATTGAATGAAGATTGACTGCTTCTGATGCCCATTATGTTCTTCAACAAAGAAAAGAAAGTGAAAATGTCATCTAACGAAAGTATATACATTATAAGTAGTTTAGATGTCATAGTTGAATACATCTGTTGTATTCATGACAATCTCAAACAGAGAAAATGTACACATACTGTACATGTACAGTGTACATGTACATGTAATACCCTTACATGCATGAATTTACATGGAGTTGTTGAAAATACATGTACATGTACACCTGTACATGTAGCTTCACCATATCTGTTGTGCTATTTACTTTCTTCAAGAGGAAACAGAACATGAAATATATTTGTTGATATTAATCATGTACATACTTGTTCCTAAATGACTTTGGTGAGAATATCTTTGATACATCTTTGTTACATCTTTAAATACATGTACATGTAGGCAGTCTGTTATATTCCCTTTATGTACCTGAAACAAACATGTACACAGAAATGCAGCCTGTTAAGTTTCCTTGTTTGTCTAAGGCCATGGGCAAGCTCATAATACAAAATAAACAGATCATTTCCTTGCCATGTATAGGTTGTGGAATGATATTTGCAATTTTGCACTAAAAAAATGTTATGCCAACTTCCTGCCTTCACTTTACCTGTTTTCCTCTCATTGAATTACAAATTATATTTCAGGAAGATTGAAATACCATCCATGTCACTCTTCTATCATAATCCCTCTCTTTCATCTATGACCTCTTTTCTTCTTCTCTTTCTCCTTCTCTGTTTTTCGTCTTTCTTCTTCCCTTTCTTGCACAATCTCCATACAGTCCTTTCTATTAATTTGTTATGTACATGTAATAGTTTTAGATCAGGGCCGCTTATTATAAAGAGTTACGATTGATCTTAAGTTTGATCAACACACAATGAGCCATAGACTTATGATTAATCTAAAGGGTTTATTAAACATGGCCCAGGTAAGTACATGTACATGTGTCTATTAAAAGCTAATGTATATATGTATATATCTATTTAATCCACACATTCTTTAATCATCTTTTCTCCATCTTTAGATGAGTTTGTGATAGGGCGTGTGATCAAGGCGCTGAATAATAGCTGGCATCCTCAGTGCTTTCTCTGTGAGCTGTGTAACTGTGAGCTGGCCGATACAGGATTTGTGAAGAATCGAGGAAGGTAAGACTATATTATCTTACTTATTTTGCATTCACTTGCATCCCGTGCATATTTCAGGAGGAGCTTAGATTTGCAAAAGTACACATCTTGAAAACTCCATCATCATGTGCATATACATGTAACTTGTGGCTAATATCTTTGTGAGCTGCGATGACGTCACTCACAGGACCAGTATACAAAACAAATTCCAAAGGTCCCATTACCAAGCCCTGCGGTACCCCCCAAGTCAGAGAGAATTCATTTGATTTGGCTCCGTTTAAGATTACAAGTTGCTTCCGGTTCTCGAGGTATGACTTTAGCCAATCAACATCAACATGTCATGGTTGATTGTATCAAAGGCTGTTGAATAATCAAGCACCACCAATATAATATATGATAATGTAATATAATTCATTGCAGATTGTTTCTAGATTTGTTTCATTCATGCCATATGAATGGGGAACGCAGGAAGCAGACTGAACTCACTAATTGACACTGTCAATAGCATTGTCAATGACATTCTCACTGACGATCCCAGTCATACGAACCTTAATGATCATAGGAGTGGGCTCTCATGCGAAATTTCGACATTGTTTGTAAACAAAATGATAATAATACTTGATAATAAAATAATCCCAAGTTGTTTCATAATAATAATAATAATAATAGTGAACATTTATAATGCGCCATGACTGTCAAAATTGACACTCCAAAGGGATACACAATATAATCTCACCCAAGCCAAATGTATACGCCCGCTGCTATTATAATTTTTGTAATATAAATTCCAAAAGGGTGTTGACGACGTAGAGACTCCATCAATAATGAATAATTGAAGAAGAACAATTCATCAATATATAATGCTCATTTTTGCTTCAGACGCAATCAAGATGGCGGCCAAGCTGTACATATATAATTTCCAGCTTCCAACTACATGTACTGCATATTGTGGCATTGACATAAATTTACAATTTTAATAACAACATTCAGTCAAGCGTGCATAGAATGCAAGAATAATGTGTCGATTGATACTATAGGCACTGCCTATACCAGCAGCGGCAGGGGGTGCAGACATTACCGGTATATGAGGATGACCCGTTCAAGGGGACGATTGTCATTAAAATATTCAATTAGCATTGTAGAGACGATGAACAAATTAAAAATAATAATACAACATCGTCAATCGTGAGTTAGTTCACCTCTCTTAGCTAAATCACTGAACAATGGAATCAACCAAGTGGATTCAACTGTAAAACAAATTTATCATAACCTAATGAAAGCATCAGTACATATAGGACGAAATTCTACTGCTTCATTTCGCTTCATCACCATCAGACAAATTTATCAACTTTTTCCTCGTCCTGTTTGTCTCTAAAACTTCCTCTCACATACTTATAACTACATCCCATACCACAATACCCACACGCATTGGTTTCTTCTTTTTTACATTTTTATATCTGTTCAGTGTTAACAATCCAGAAATGTTCATACTCAAAGCAATACATAATATATCTCACCAGACATACAAGTCAGCTGCTAATGTGCTATTCTAACTTTCGTAATATAAATTCCAAAAGGATTTTGAAAACTTAGAGATTATGTCGATAATGAAAATTTGTCGGAAGAAGAACAATTCATCAATATCTAATGCTCATTTGTACTTCTTGAGCCTTTCCTCTGGGGATAATCTTCTAGTGTGATATCCAGCTGTGCATTTAGCATCTTGTGTGGTGTACATGTAGTTAGCCTTTGGGTTAGGCATCTCCTCTCTACATTGTCCCATTTCAGCGTTGTCAGCATTTTGGTTACACTGGACTGGGGAGAGAAGTCATCCAAGACAAACCTTGCTGCACTTTTTGCAGCAGATCCCTGTTTTTCTTGGTTCCAGGGTTCCACGCCGAGCTGGTATATTCTTAATGGGGTTGAACTATGGACTTGTAGAGATACTCTTTTACAGTTCTTGAGCAGGAGGAAAAATTCCTTTAAAGGAAGTTAAGCATCTTTGTTGCTTTAGTTGCAGCATTGCTGGACTGTCTGTCCCATTTCAGGTTATTTTGGATGATGACTCCCAAGTACTTATTCTCTTTAACCTCTTCAAGGGGGCTACCTATCATCTGGTACATGTGGTCAGTCTTCCCAGGATTTAGTTTTCTGAAGACCCTCTTTACTTAACACTTTGATGAGTTGAGTGTCATTCCCCACTTGCTTGACCATTCTAGCAGATTGTTAAGGTCAGTCTGGAAGGAAACTTTGTCTTCAGGGGTAACGATAGGCCTGTAAATAATACAGTCATCGGCAAATAGCCCGGGGGTTGCTGTCACAGACTGTACTATATCGTTTATGTAGAGGATAAACAGATGTGGGAAGAGGACTGTCCCTTGCGGAACTCCGCTGAGAACAGGCATCCATGGTGATGTTCTCCTATTCACTATGACCCTCTGAGCACGTGCCTTCTGCACATGGAAACTGATTAACCACTGGGTTTAATACTTAATAATAATAATAGAGTATATTTATATAGCGCATAATGAATTGTAAAATTTCTCTATGTGCTTTACAGTTTTGTACAGTCATAACAATTTATATATATAAACAACATTAATACAACAATAAATAACAAAATAGATAAGCAAATGACAAAAAATATTTATGAGAAAGTAAACCAATTAATGCACATATAATTACACCTACTTAAATTTCTTTTGCAGGGCCTTGTGTCACCCGTGCCATCTGAAGGAGAAGGCGGCTAGCAGCGGCAAGCACATCTGCTACCGTTGCCATGGCGTCGTAGAGGAGGATATGTTGATCAAGTACAAACAGGAGCCTTACCATGCCTATCACTTCAACTGCACTCACTGCAGGTAAGTCGTCTCCCTTCTCCCGGGAGGAAAATATTACACACAAACCAGTGTATAAAGACCACTCAGTGGAGAAATGAAAAACGATCTTTATATGCAGGCGGTCTTCATACACAGGTTTGAATGGGAAGCATTATTTCAAGGGAAATCAAAATGTGGTTTTTAAAGAAAAACGGTCTCTCTCTCTCTCTCTCTACCTGTATATAAGGACCACCTAAGAGAGAAAATAGGCAGGTGGAGTCTATAGATGTGCTTTCTTTTACACATGTTTGAATGGGAAGCATTGTTTCAAGGGAAGCTAAGATGTGGTCCTTATATACAGATGATCTCGCTCTCTCTCTCTCTCTACACCCACATTTAAAGACCACCCAAGAGATCACACTGATAATTCTGTGATGATTTCACTGAGAATCTGTCTTCATTATTATAGTATTCTGAGTTTCGTATAAGTAATTGTTAAATACATTTGAAGCAATGAAACATTAATAAAAAGAAATAATAGTGATAAATGGAGAGAGAGAAAGAATAACGAAAAAAGGCAGTAGAATATCAAAAGAAAAAGAAAAAATGCTTGTAATTCAAGGGCTTAAACGTATCTTTACATGTATATGTATGTATGTACTAATGCTTCTTTGATATATTTTTTAATGTTTAGTGAGGAGTTGAACGGCACAGCGAGAGAGCTAAGAGGAGAACTCTATTGCTTGCCGTGCCACGACAAGATGGGTATCCCGATCTGCAAGGCCTGCCATCGACCCATCGAGGAGAGAATCGTCACCGCCCTTGGCAAGCATTGGCATGTCGAGGTAAACAAAATTGGCTAATTCAAAACAGCACTAATGTCCTTCTGCAAGGCATTAATATTCATTCGCCACACTCGACCCAGGTGAGGTAAATGGGTACCCGGCAGGAATTAATTCCTTGAAGTGCTGGAGCGCTGCAATTGCAGCTAGGCTAAAGCCGGAGTAATAATAAATAAGCCTTGGAATAGAATTTCTAGATAAAGGCTCTGTAGAAATACCTATTATTATTATTATTTCAATTACAGTTTTACTATCAATGTATATTTCAACATTGTACTGAGTTAACAGGGCAAGTCTAGGGTATGTCCTATATGTTAGCAAGAGTTATTGAATCATATTTTGGGATTATGAACATAAATTGACATTATATGTTATTTTATATTTTGCTCTGATAGCGCTTCTAATTGCGCTATCAGCTTGATACAGTCATCAGGGTATAAAAGATAATACCTTGTATTAACCCTGTCCCTTGGATAGGACGTTAAATTGAGGCTCCGTGTAGAGGAGAGTCACCACCTTTGCATGTTAAGAACCCACTGCACCATTCGTATACGAGTAGGGGAAACCCCGGTGTAGTGGTCCACCCGCACACCCCAGTATATACATCTGCAAGAATCTTCAGTATTAAAAGAGGCAGATTATCTAAGAAGAAGAAGAATATTCTGAAAGCTTAAGATGTGGTCGATAATGTATGGGACAAAATAGCCTGGAATTTCCCAACAGCACTGGTAATATTAAATTGCAGAGAAAATTTGTTGTGTTAATTCTGTCAATTAAATTCTTAACATTAGTATATTCAGGCTGATGTGCTGATTTACTTTACGAAGTAATGCGGGTAATAATATGATACCTTGTGATAAGTACGGTAGTGTTGTAGTAGCTGCGCTATATAAATCAATGTATTATTATTTTGTCGTTATTATTCATTTTTACAGCATTTTGTGTGTGCTCGATGTGAGAAACCTTTCTTGGGACATAAGCATTATGAGAAGAACGGCAAGGCCTACTGTGAAACCCATTATAATCAGGTAAGACCATCATAATCCCATTTATATGTGTTGAACTAGTGTTAAAGCAACACCAAATCAGTGTTAGCAGGATTTAATTTACTTACCTTAGCTATGTGACATGATTAACCCTAATAAGGCCGGGCTATTTGAAGTCTTACTACGGCCGGGGGGGGGCCATTATGGCCCCCCCCTAAGATCTCGGCCGTGAAACGGCCGATCTCCGCGAAAATTTGCACGCATGTCAAGTGAAGTGTATAGAACAATATGATAATTTCAAATGTTTGAAAAAAATCCCTCATTTGCATATTTATGGTAATTTATGCAAATAACGTCATAAAAACACATTTTTACCCATAAATCCTATATTATTCATATTTAAGCATTCGTTTTCACTACATATATTCATTAGACCATTGGGAACAATAATACGACAAAAAAATTTGGAAGAGCCAGCTTATTCCTTATGTTATCTCTTGTTTTGATAATTTCTTATGTATTTCATTGTTTTTTTAACTTATGTATGTTATTGTTTTTTTGTTTTTTTCATTTCTTCCTACAATTCAACTATTTTGACTCCCAAAACAACCACCTAAACTTTAAACAAGACCCAATAACCAATGTTTGATCTATTTTTAGGAAAAATGACATTTCCATATGTTTTGTACACAAATCACAAAAATGAGCGATTTTCGGGCTGACATGCAAAGACACAAGGTCACGTGACCTTGTAACTATAGGTCCGATTTTTTTTTTTTTTTTTTTTAAAGATGCGCAAGACTCTAAAGAAAAAAGTCAGCGAGCGGCGAGGCGCCATCCATATGCGTTCTCGAACAATCAGAAAAATCGTGGAGGGGGGGGGCCATAATGGCCCCCCCCCCCGGCCTTATTAGGGTTAAGGAATAGATTATAGACTCATCAACTATACTCTGCTACGAATTTGGAGTTTCCAAGATGGAATTAAATATATTTAAATATTTCTCGTCCCCTTACTCTTGTCTTATTTACCGTGGACCAATACAACATATTGTAGGGATTCTAACAGGTAGAACTTGAGAGGGGTACAAGGTTGCTTTAAATAACCTCCAGTATGTATATATAAGTCCCAATATATGTGGAAAGAAAGAGTTTAAGGATTTGTCTTTACTAAGAATAATACAAAAATAGTTAATGCATACAAAGGTAATGATTTGGTTCTGAAACAGTTAAGTTTTATTTACAAAAGGCAATTGTTTATAAGTTGCTCATCCAGAACATCAATTTATTTTGCAGAATCCTTTTTTGTTTTGTTTTAATGGCCTTAATGTCTGGATTTCAAGGACAGTAAACACTTCTTGACGATGACTTATTTTTTTTTGTCTTTCTGTTTTGCAGCTCTTCGGAAACATGTGCTTCTTCTGTAACAAGGCCATCACATCAGAGAGTAAGTATAATACAGTGAAACCTGCTTAGGAATTCAACTGTACCACGACTCTGATACTAGACGGGTGTACCAACATATTCAAATTTATGGATGTTTCTTTCCTGGGGACCTAGTGACGATTAATTTCATTAATCTGTTATTGATGAATGAACAACAAAACTCAGAATCCAGTCTGCATACATTACCTGTTGCTATGTCCGACAAGCCGTTGGCTAGATTTCAGGTTGTCAAGAACAAACTTTGTTTTAAAAGTGAGAAGCACTTTACAAGATAACTAAAGATTGTTTTTATGTATACCACACCCCTCCTTTCGTTTATTATGTAATATTCATGTAGTACACTAGTAAAGTAAAAAATAAAAAAAAAACAGTAATAAGTAATTTAGTAAAACTTTACACTCGATATGATGTCAAATAGCTGATAAAGGCTGCCGGAGCTAAAGTTAGGGTAAACATTTCCAAAGCTTTTTGGGAAGCGCATAGGGGCGTAATATCATAATGTGTTATGCTCTATACAAGAGTGTATTATTATTATTATTATTATTCATTGTTTTTGTATGCTTTGTTTTTGTTTTATCTCTTACAGTGATGTGTACTATGAGTAAGACATGGTGTGATGAACATTTCTTCTGTATGTGCTGCGATAGTCTTCTTACCACCAAGTAAGTCTACATCCAAGAAATATTTGTACAAAAGCTTTATAACAAAATTCAAAATTTTAGTTCTTTTAAGAAGAGATTATTCAATATTATGAAGACAAGAGATATATTGATTCTATATCTGTCTATATCTTGTATGTATAACAAATTTTTTACTAAACGACAGTCACTTTAACATTTGTTTGTATGAACAACAAGGAGAGAAATGTTAAAGTATTTTGTTGTATTTGAGAGACTTCATTTCATTGATTTGTAAAATGTTTTGTTTGACTCAATAAAATAGCAAATGGAGGGCTAAAATGTTTTTTTGTTAAAGAAAATAAATATAGGGTGACACTTCTAAGCATGTATCCATAGGCTAGAGAATTAGAGGGTACCAATTTCAATTTTTCAATTCAAATCTTCATTCAGCCTTTATAAAACAATTTACAGTAATAATATAGAAGATAATGATTATGACTCCTAGGAAGCATATTTATGGGAAATAGGGGCCCTGTAACAAACGAGAACAATCACCTAAAAGTAATTTGTGTACAGCTAGAATGTATAAAAGCAATCTCAAAAACTTCGCCCTGCATTATATGGGCTTACGAATAATGAGTATGAAGAAGATCAAGAATAACATAAAATCTTGTGCACAGAACCCAAATCGAACTGTCTGTAAAATGTAAAAAGTTACTTTATGTCAATTGTGACTCCAATGTTTCATGCCATGACATTTTCATGAATCTGACCTACAATGTACCCTCAAAAATTTGCAAATATTTCATGTACACAATGGTTCTGTTTTTTTTTTTTAAGTAGCTGTCTTTTTATGTCTCAACAAAAAAATTATCCTTATTTTTGTAGCTTACTGTCTAATTTGCTTTTTGTCTGTTCACAGGAGCAAGTTCATTGAGTTTGACCTCAAGCCGGTCTGCAAACGATGCTACGACCGTTTCCCCAACGAACTCAAGAGGAGACAGAAAAAGACGGAGATGGCCAGCAAAAAGTTTGGCAAAAACGAGAAGTGAAGAGGAGACCTTGATTAGCCTTAGCTAGCCATTATCTCATACTGTATATTTCATCAGATAATCACCTTTCTTTATCAAACAACTCCTAAATGCTATTTTTAGTTGACCCTTTTCTTGTGTATTGTATTTATGGATACTTGACAGATATGCCATATCAGGCTTATTATTAATGGAGCGTATGCATAGTAATGTTTACTAATATTCAGTTTGATGAATATTTCTGAATTAGTAGTTGTTCTCGATGAACCCGAAAGCTTGGTAGAGGTTTGTCCAACATAGCGACCATGCATCCATGCATTGGTAGAGGTTTGTCCAACATAGTGACCATGCATCCATGCAAATGTTGTCATGTAGAACAGGTGAATTTGAATTACTTCTGTTCACGTTGGTTAGTTTTGTGATGGAAGAGAGGGCACTGTTACAGAGTCTTACGATTCAAATGACATCTGTTACATGATCTGCAGAGAAGAATGATGGTGAATTACCCAAACAATTCATATAATCTTGATAAGAAAGCTAATTATAATTTCTGATTTGAGCGATGTATGTTGTAATGCAGAACACTTAAAAAGCAAATAAATCCTCACGAGAAAATATTGTGTGCTTTTTCAGAGCAAGTCTGGTATGAAATTAGATTTAGATTTTATAACGTAGTCTGTCAGTCACCACTACCATAATCTCTTGGCTTTTGTCAATTTACTGCCCGTATCATGCTACTCGGGGTATATAGTGACTTGAATTTTAAATACAGAAAATCAGTTCTTCCATAGCCTTTACGGTATCCATTAATGTACGTGAATTTGTACCCCAAGATGTGATGGGGTACAATTCCATATGGGGAAATGCACAAATGTTTTCAGAAGTGGAAACCTATATGAATCTTACCATTTTGTGTTACATGACAAAGACATTACAGAAATAATTTCATTGGATGAATTGTTAGAAATTCAGGAGATTTTAAACACAAGAGGAGCCAAACTCCAGTCTCTGTTGAAATAATACGTAGGCCCTATAAGTATAACACGGTATATATGCACTAATATTCATTGCAAATGACAAATCACAACGTAAAAGTTATACGATTCTCCTCATACAGCTAGTCGTGGTAGTACTTAAAAAATACAAACAAAGACCAACAACGATGATTGTTATAGACTAGATATTAATATTTGCTACTGCTACTAATACTACTACCTGTGGTATCTTTAAGATGTCTATAAATGCATAATGATAACTGTTTCAACAGGCCAAACAATGTTGTAATACATACATGTATCAGTCTCTGGAAATATAACACTTTAATGCCTTGCAAAAGTATAGACTGTTCAGCTTGATGGCATAGAGGGCGGTAGAGCAGATTAGGCACCTTGAATCTGCAAAGATAAATTATCACATGACGTCCATTTTGTTAAAGACTGCCTATAAGATTCTGCTTTAGAAAATGTGAACCTAATCCCCCCCCCCCCCCAAAAAAAAAAAAAAAAAAAAAAAAAATAATAATAATAATATAAAATTAAAATATTATTTTTAAAAAAATTGATAAAGAGATGGAGAAAAGTTAGATGCTCAACATTTTTTTTTAAATCTCTTTTTTCCTGTTGAAGTTGATCACCTTGCATCAATATTTCTGTCAAACTCCTTCAAACCTTTTTTCCCTCTTTCTCTACATGTGATTATTGTATTATGAACAGTAGCATGAATGCCATGATTATCTTTTGCTGAGTGGTATTATACTTTTTTGGTGCTCCAATTTGAAGTTGTCCTCTTCCCAAAAAAATCTTTCCTTTTTGCGATCTCATGTTTCATCTGTTTCGGAGCCAGTAGAGTTGAAAGCTCCTTGTAAAAGGATATGAGTTTAACGCCCTCTGGCTCTAAACAGATGGTGTCGTGAAATATAGATGTACGGACATGAATATTGTATCTCAGAAATATTTTTCTTGACTGTGTTGTAACATGTAAATAGATTGAATACTGATATTTCATACATGCATGAGTATAATGAATATATACATCATCGGAATTGAATATATATTCTCTTTTGTATTTTGGTTATTCATTGTAAAGATCCATTTTCTAATCCATATATAATCATGATTAATAATACATGTATGCCAGTAATATTTATTTTCATTAGTTGTAACTATAGACATGTGCTTGCTTTGATATAGAGTTGTAAAACAGCTTTTGATATTTAATGATATAAGTTGATTTATAGTTAATTGCATGTTTGTTGATCATTTTGCTTTTTATTGCCCTTTCTTTTCGTCTGTAATAAAATGTATATTAACCTCAATTCTCTTATATCCTATCTGTACATCTTTATGTATCGTTTTACATGAGTTAATTAGTTATTTGTCAATTTAATAACATTTTGCCTGTTTTTACTATTCAAAGGGAGGGGGGGGGGGGTGTGGCTGTAAAACGAACACCAACAAAGTAAGTTTAGACAAAATGGTGAAATTTTAAACCATAATGCTTTCTGTTGAGAGCCAGAAGGGTGTTAAAGGTACAATGTCCCATTTGCAGGCCAAAAAAATGAAAAAGTTAAATTCCAACTGCATTTGAAAGATAATACTAATTTAGAACTTCCCTAAAAAAGGTGGGGCTTGAAAATGTCTTCAAGTGGGAAAATAACGACTATTAGTTGTCAAATCGACTTTAGGGCTATAGAGCCCAAAAGTAATAGTCTTGATTTTCAGACAATTGTACCGAATGGTCATACGTTTTATGCTGCGCAAAGATTCAATCAGTTTAATCTTGGCCATCACAAGAAGTGGGTTATTGATGTAGACAAATGCTCATGTACCCTTTACACCTCTTTTCATGTATGTTATTACCAAAGAAGAAAAAAGGCCAGTCAGTCACTTAATAGTGTCTGACAGTGAAGTCTAGCAAGTAAACGGGTTTCCTTGCATAATTTGAATATGAGGACATTGCTTACGTTTAAATTTCACAGATAGGACATACATGACATATTCATAATTCCTGCAAAGTTCTACAGAATTTGAGGTTGGCTGCAAAAGGGACATAGTACCTTTAACTCTCTATAAGAATACAGGAGGTAGTGCCCAACCATATGCAGACATATGATGAACATGTGAATGTAAAAATACACATAAACAGATATTATTTTTTTTAAATTGAGACTGGAGACAGAGTATTTTGAAAATGTTACAATAACATCTTTTGTGATTAAGTTGATTCATAAGTATGTGGATTATGTTATTTTCAAAAAAAGTTTCATTTTGCTCTGAAAATATTAATTATAATAATGATAATAAATATGGAGAAAAAAATTATTATAATGATTATAATGATGGGGGAGGGGGACTTTTTTTTTTCTCTGAAATTTGAAAATTTGGCCGATCGACATTTCGTTTCGTTGGGGGGTCATCTTATTTAGGTCATCCACTAGGATTCTTTTTTAAATAAAAAAAAAAAAAAAATCTAAAGGGGGGGGGGGGTCCCCAAAACATACACATACAACAAAATGAAGGGGGGTACCCCCCCCCCACCCCTGCGTACACGCCGGTCACTGACCTTTATACAGACCTTGAATTAATTATATTGGCTGGTACATGTATTTAAATACATCTGCTAATGCTGCAAAAGTAATGGTACTTTGTGTCCTTCCAATTCAAACCACCGATCACATGCAGGTAGATGAAAGCATCGTTTTGGTAATTCCATTGCATGAACATGTAAATATAAACTGTCTAAAGGTCATGAAGTATAATTATGTATGAATCCAACATTTTCTAAAAGCGCCAAGACAGATATATTCTTTTCATGAGCCCCATGGGCTGAAATTTACAATATTCCTTACTCCCCCCCCCCCTTCTTGTCAGCAATTGCACAGTTAAATACCAGATTTACCAGTAGCAAATATTAATATCTAGTCTATAACAATCATCGTTGTTGGTCTTTGTTTGTATTTTTTAAGTACTACCACGACTAGCTGTATGAGGAGAATCGTATAACTTTTACGTTGTGATTTGTCATTTGCAATGAATATTAGTGCATATATACCGTGTTATACTTATAGGGCCTACTTATTTCAACATCTTATCCTGAATTGAATGGTGCTATTTTCAGTCAAGCCTGACTACTCCCATTCCAAATAAGTTCAGTATTTACATGCCTTCGCAACTGTTTTCATTTTCTTCTTCTTCGTTTATGTACAAACGATTCTTAAGATTTTCGGATAGACATGGCTGAGTTTTGAAGATTGTGTCCTAGCTAAATTCGCAGTAGGTGAAAATAAGTCTAGATCACCCATTATTTACTGAATTAACAATTGTTTTCTTTTGTTGCCTTTTTTTTAAAGACCGTTACAGTTGTAAACAGCCTTTAGAGAGTGATCATAGGCTTGCCACTAGATATGTACATATCGTACCCCACTATCGAACCCCACTATCATACCCCACTATACGATCGTGATTTGCGGGATGTCGCGTTTATCTACACTTCACGATTCAAAATAAAGGCCTTGTGTCTGCCCAGCTGTTTTGACCCGGGAAGCAGACAGTTTCTCGGAGGTCAAATTCACACACATGCTTGTACACAACACCTGGGTGGTCCTATTTGTATGTGACGTTCAAAACAGCTTTGCGTTTATCGACCTCTCAGAAACGTGATTCTGGATGTATGTCACATACAAAACGCACCTTTTTGCGTCTTTTGATATGCCCATATCTAAAGACGTTTGAAAAAGGCTTTGCGTTTATCTACTTCTAAATTTGCCTGAAAGACGTTTGAGAAACCTGATTCTAGCCAAAAATTTCCTAGATAAACGCAACCATAATTGTATCCAGGGCCCCGTAACGTAATATAGGTTGCGTTTATCTACCAACTTTTTGGCTAGAATCGGGTTTCTCAAACGTCTTTCAGGCAAATTTAGAAGTTGATAAACGCAAAGTATTTTTTAAAGGGCTTTAGGTATGGGCATATCTAGAGACGCAAAAAGGTGTGTTTTGAATGTGACATACAGCCAGAATCACGTTTCTGAGAGATCGATAAACGCAAAGCTGTTTTGAACCTCACATACAAATAGGACCACCCATGTGTTGTGTACAAGCATGTGTGTGATGTTGACCTTCGAGAAACTGTCTGCTTCCCGGGTCAAAACAGTTGGGCAGACACAAGGCCTTTATTGTGAATCGTGAAGAGTCGATAAACGCGACATCCCGCAAATCACGATCGTATAGTGGGGTATGATAGTGGGGTTCGATAGTGGGGTACGATATGTACATATCTAGTGGCAAGCCTTGATAAACGCGCCCTTACATTGATAAGAACAGTTCGGAGTACAAATATGACCCCCGAATATCCATTGGACTTTTTTTAACATGGAGAAGTCCAATTTGTGCATTTTAGAATAATCACTGCCAGTCTGCCAAAGTGATGGGGGTGCTTCACGTATACCTTTTTTTTTGCACTCTTGAAAATAATACTTCCACCTGTGTATCATAGAAAGTACCGTCGGTGCATAAGTGAATAATGATTATATGATTTTCATGAACACGTATCCAGCATTCGTCTCGACGGGTTTCACAGTTTTGTACAAATGGCCTTTATCTGCTCATGCATGTGCATATATCATTATAATTATTTTACATTTGTGTATCTCCTTTCTTTCTACAAATTGATTGTATCGTACAATGATATGTATCTTTCTGTAACATAACATTAATATTGTATGTTCTCGTCTGTGGGACTATACATTTTATGAAGGTATTTTGTTGTTGTTGTTGTAAGAAACATGCATGCGAATGAAAAGAATAGAGCTTGTAGGATTTGAACATTATCGTAAATATATCAACTTCCCTCTTTGATACAGTTTAACATGGATCAAATGTTCTGTTTCTTTACCAATTATTGTGCCTCATTGTACTTTTGTTAGAGAGAGCAAGGGAGAAATTAAGAAAGAGTGGGAGAGAGAGGGAGAGAGAGAGAGAGAGAGAGAGAGAAATAGAGGGAGAGAGAGAGCAAGAAGGGAGGGGGGGGGGGGAGAAAAGAGGCGGTAGGGAGGGGGGATTCATACAATTTGATACAGCGCTTAATTTTTGTCTGAAACAAGTTCCCTCCCCCCCCCCCCCTCTCTCTCTCTCTATCTCTCTTTCCATCTATATGCTCTGTCTTTCTTTCGGCCTCTCTATGTGTGTCTCTCGATATGTCGTTCTCTGCCTTTCCCTATTACTTTTCTATTTCTCCATTTCCTGTTTTCGTTTGCGTCTCTTCTTCCCTGCCTCTCGTTCTCTACCTGTCCGTCTTAGCTCCCCAGTCCGTCTGTCCCTCCATTTCCATTTTCTCCTTCTTCTTTTGTCCTTGCTGCTTTTCTATCTTTGCCTGTTTATCTCTTTCCTCTGCCCATTGTTTTCCCTTTCTCCGATGGTAAAACGTGACCGACTTTAATTGCTCCAGAAGTGGAATTCGGACACCTATGTTTGTTTCATGTTGTAGTCAAAACGATATTAAATGTCACAACAAATCAAAATTAAGACATGTCATTGGGTCATAATGTCAACACAAAGCTTGTTATGTATAGTTTACGGTGAAAAGAGACATCAGTACGAGTAAATACTCAGTCTAAACAGAACAGAATGACAAAAAAATAATGTTCAAAGTAGCCGAGGATTGCTATTTCCTTCCAATTGATATTACTATCTTCTTCCTCTTCTTTAAAGACGTCCTGCTTCCCCTTTTTAATATTATGCACAGGTTTCCCTAACCCTCTTTTACTGTTCAGTGTCTTGTTTATGTTTCTTTCTTTTTTTTTTTTTAAATTTGTTTGGAGTTGTTTGCGCCTTTTTTTTTTTGGGGGGGGGGGGGTATTTTCTAAGGGACAAATGGTTCTGAAATACTATGCAGCGCACCTTCTTTTTAATCTCAAGTGTGCACGCCAACAGACTTTCATTAATCGTACGATAGCTATTTGAATTTTATGTACATTTCAACTAAACATGGTCAATTCTGCTTCATATTCTGTTTTTGGTTTATATTGTTAATTGTTGTTTTTGTACGTTTTTTTTTTCTTTGTTTTTCTTTACTGAATATGCCGATATAACACTACAACACAACATTTCTTTTACTTCGGACTTGGGATTCTTCGTGTTTTTTTTTTTTACAAGTGTCGATCGACTTACTTTCCTTTTTATTATAAGTCAAGTACCGAAAGAACGCCACAATGCACGCCATCATGATACACGGTTTATACACACACGTCACACCGACAAACCGACCGACACTCAATAAAATCTCCGCCATTCAGAGGTAATGCAATTTCTTGTTCGATCTAATGTCGGTCTTGTGCCGGTCTCTGCGGTGTGGCTGAGGCATCCCATTGTGCATCGTGAGCACACGACCGCGTCAAGATCTAGAGAGATTCACGCATACGAAGTGGGGACCATGCATTATTTCACTCTCGCTTATTATCAGCTTGACTGGATGTCTGATGATAATGACTTGCATGGCCCGGAGATCGAGCGAGGTTTTGATTGTCAAACCTGCTCAAGCAGCGCATATATCATCACAACACGACGAGAGAGAGATAGTATTTAATGAGATGAATGCTGCAAGGAGTGGATCGCACTGCCGCGTCGGCTGCTGTGTGCCATAATTAAAGCGTGAGTAGAAATGGATGCATTTGTTTTATTATTATCGCAGTTTATATACTATTCATTTTTCTAATATCAATCTCCATTTCTGTATTCAAACAGTCCTTGCATATGCTTGGCTTATGCTTGACGTATGCTCGGCAAAATTAGAATCGGAGAGTCTGTTGATAGAATTTGTTTACATTCGCAATGATGCACCTGTCCCATATTGCGTTGTTGTCCGAGGATGGTTTAATCGGTTTAATATATTTCAAAAACACAGTATTAAAAGGCAAGTCATTGAAACTCATTACAATGAGCAATTCAAAGATCAGCATAAACAAATCTTGCACATAAATATGTGAAATATAACACTATGGCGACGATCTTATTTTGTGGATGGGGATTGGGGAATTGTGTTCTGTAGGGACGATAGCGCCTAGTAATACGTTTCTAAGCGCTTAATATTGTAATAATATTATTACCCCGGTCATTGGATTCAACTTCTCATCTGAATATGATATCGTGCACACGCTCCGCTCCCTGGGGAGTATTCAAGGCGGGCGCCATTTTTTGTGGTTTTTTGTTCGTATCCTACCAGGTACCCATTTAATACCTCAGTGGAGAGTGGCAAAATAATGTAGATTAACCGCGAACCGTGTGATCCACAGTCTGGTGACGTAACCACTAGACCACGAGACCTCTAACGCATGCAATTTTCTATGAGACAAATCAATAGTTTATAGGGATGAAGGATATTCATATACCAAATAAAATCATCATTCCATTTCATATATTTTAGGCTAGATACATGTCTTTCTGTACACCTTAGATAGATAGACCTAACCCTTAATTCTATAAGATATATTCAATAATAAACTATAATGTCTATATTAATAATGATATTAAACTTTAAAGAATATAATATCTACATTAAAGACCATGGGAAGACACAATTCTAAACTTAACTTTGGCCATTGCGCTTGTCAATACAAAATACAATCAGTTCCCCCAAACTACGTATTCATTACCATAAACTGGACTCTTTTGTATTATGGCATTCATTATTCACATCTGTAAATCAAGGGCATATAGGTCTGATATTTAGCATTAGGAAAAGGCAGAGAGATAGAGAGACGGGGAAGGCAGTGACAATTTGAAACGAGGTCACAATATTATTATTATGCTCATGGTATTGATTATCGTTTGAAAATTGTGGACAGAACATGAGGATGGATTGACGAGAGGGTTGGATAGAGTGTTGGTGTGGGGGGGGGGGGGGGGAGAGAGAGAGAGAGAGAGAGAGAGAGAGAGATTTGACTATACTTGTTATGGTGATAATGAGTTTGAGAGATTCAAGAAAATAAACCACAAGAGAAGAATTCTCTTCTCTCTTCAAATATACATTTAAAAAATGTTACATGTGGTGTTTACCACAAAACCCTCTGAGAGAACTCATTAAAAAATGCAAAACGGGCGATACGCTTTGTTCCACCGAGCTTTACATTTCCGCTTGAAATTCAAATACATATACTTTCTTTTAAGCAGTTTCTCAATGCAACAGCTTCCAATCCTACATAAGAAAGCTAACCGCATGTTAATAGTTAAAATTTATTATATACCTTATGCACTCAGAATAAGGCTGGTATGATAAAAGCTTTACATTACTGGCATATTTTCGGATACCATAATACAGGAATATATTTTCTGTCTGTTAAAGAGATTGAGTAACTTTGTCTCAGATTCTGAAACAAAATCCTGGATTTAGCTCATGCTGCAATGATAATTATAAACCTTTAGGTCAGTCAGGAACCCCATGACTTTTACAAGCCGATCGCCTGTCTGATTATCAAGATATTTATGATTGGAAATCGAAATCAAATTTTGCGTTTTCCTAACGGGTTTCATAACACTACAGTCTATTGGGGAAAACGAGTATGGTAAAACCGGTCACTCAAAGATTTTTAATTTTTTGAGTCCCTTCATGATCATTTTGGAGCGCAATATTTTTTAGGGCTTCAATATTACACCATATCACAGACACTGATAACACGTAGGGCCATGCATCTCAGATATAACATTGTTAAACAATGCCTTTAGAAGTGCATTAACCCTGTTAGAATATCGCAAATAACGGCATTGTGGCTGTCAACAGATGAAATAGTTTTAGTTTTTTATGAAGGAAGTTATCAAACGATACATTTGATGAAAAACAGAGTTTTTATTTTTGGATATCATTACACAAGAATTTAAATATCTGTTAAGAGCCAGAAGGGTATTAACTCTGTTACAATCGAGGAGATAATGTAATTGTTGTTCTCAGCAGACGACATTGTGTTAGCTTTATGAAGGAAGTGATCAAACGAAGATTTATGAAAACATAGAGCTCAATTTGCGATTTAAAAGAATTATCTCGGCTTTAATATATTAAAGCAGGGATTTACCTGGGCTCGCGGTTTGTATGGAAATGAAATACTCTGCTGGTGTATGACAATTAAACCCGCCATCTAAACATACACAATGGCGTATACGTAGCTACGAGGGGGCAGGGGCAAGTACCCCTAATCGAAATGGAAAAGAGAGAGAAGGAAGAGGGTGAGAGAGTGAGTGAGTGTGTGTGAGAGAGAAAGAGATGGAGAGGGGGGGGGGGAGAAAGTAAGAGAAATGGGGAAGGGAATGTGTAAGAAGAGGCTTCGACCCCCCCCCCCCCACACACACACACACAGTCATCCAGTGACTATGGCCGGTGCGCCCCCTCCCCCGATGATGACAGTGCCCCCTCAAAGCCTCGAACCCCGCTACGCCACTGAACATACATTAAAATGTCGGTGGTTGTAAATGTATGTTTAGCATTATAAGTTTGTTGAATTGTGTGAATATAATTTATATTGATGTCCTGATATTACACTATTGATTTTTCTGATAGTAATATAATTTATGTGGTATAAAACGGAAGCAGGGCCCCATGTCTTGATTGATCTTGTTAATTACATCGGCTTTCAACCACAGTCATATATGCATGCACAGAATGACACACCGCCAAGGTTGTGTAGGAATATAGAGTGAGTTTCCAGATTCTTAATTAATGGTATTTTAGAGCTCCAGTCTTTATCGCAGAGGCGAAGTAAACCCATTTTCCCAAGTGGATAATTTAAAGAAATTAGAATAGACTCACGGTTTCTCTGTCGTTCTGGGTAATTGCATCAGCTTTCATCAACAACCATGCATATAAAATGAGATATGGAGACCTGACGGTTTTTTTAGTCTCTCAATTAGCCTCTGGTATTCGCAATACAGTGTACAAATAGACTCTATCAGTGGCAAGAGACAATTTCAATCCCCTGTTCAAGCGATTATTTTCAAGAAATTTGAAGAGATTAATAGATTCTTGGTCGGCTTATCCTTATCCGTTTATGCATACAAATACCCGACAAAATGACTAATCGACATTGATCTGAAACAGAAGAAATTTTTCCTGTCCAATTTAATGACACTTTAATATGCCATTTATTTTTTGTTTACTTTTTACCTATTATTTCATAACGAAGCAGATTTAAACATTGTGCCAAAAACATTAACACCCAATATTCTTTTTACGTATCTGTAAAAGTTTACAATGGACATTATGTCATGAAAAATAATGTATTATAATCTTTTAAATGCTTCTTTGAGCTTTGCCTTTTTAAACTCATACACCATTTACCCACCATATTTGAAACACTCACATCATTCCACCCGACGAGTGGTATTTCAAAGTTAATTCCACGATTACTACTCTATTCATATTGACTCCGACAGTGGGGTTTATAGGAATACCTGCGAAACTTTATAAATTGAGTATCATTTTAACAAAATTTCCTTTCTTTTTATGATGAAGGGAGAACTTTTGGCTAAATGGCACCAAAACATTAATCCCTGGCGTTTTGATCGATGGCGTACCATAATTATGAGGCACTTGCTCCAACGAATTTCTGGTACCCCCTCCAAATACCCTATAAAACAATTGGAAAAAAGCGTTTCCCCCAGAAAAAGGATGATAATAATGTCTTTTAACACATACATCTGGGCATCGCTTCATGAAACTGTCACAAGCACAAGTTCACCGACATCCCATTGAAACGCGTGTTAAATTTAATACACGTATATTTCAATGGGATGTCGGTGAACTTGTACTTATGACGGTTCATGAAACGCTGCCCTGGTATTTTGTTGTTTTTATATTTCAGCTTTTCTTTTGTTGTTGCTGCTTAAAGCCTTGTATAATCCTTGTGTATTGTTACATAGTGTTTCAACATATGCATTTCAGCCTACTTTCACTTTCTGGTCTCTATAGGGCATGATGTGGTAGCCGGATTCGTCAATACGGACGCTGAAGAAAAAAATGTAATCGATGAATGGGCAGGCTTTCGCCGTACAAATATAATAATTATTGGAAAGGCAATGAGCGCGAATCCAGCAATTTAATAGTGAGTGAAAAACTGACTCATTTTAGCCAAGTTTTCGCCCGACTCGGGTAAATATTGATTTATGTGTACGTGTATACACAAGCTAGGCAGCATATGGTAGTATGAATTATTTACACATTTTATATCCAGGGTTGAGCTAAAAAGTCAAAGGCAAGGGTACTTATATCCTTTATGATTATACATGTATTGAAGACTATGTTAATTGGATAATAAATTTCTAATTCACTGACGTGTTAGGTCATATTGTCAAATGAAACACCCAGTGTTCCATTTACCAATGCTGCTCTCATAAATGTCGTGATATTTTTCCTTTCTGACTTCTTATTCAGGGATCCGAATCCGAACACTATCCCATCTTTCTCTCTCCCCTCTCCTCCCCCCTCCCAACACCATCTCTCTCTCTCTCTCTCTCTCTCTCTCTCTCTTTCCCCCATCCTATATTCCTCTCTGCCTCATATAACAATTGGAAAAGGGATTGGGGAAGAATTAAATCAGTTTAGGCTTCGATACAAAATCTGATTCCCAAATGAAATAGAAAATGCTTTTTAAATAAACACATTAACAGTGCAAGACAATTATTGATCCTTACAACTCAATTTTCAATCCGTATTTTCAATCGAATACATACCCAGAATCGGTTCTAGAATATATATATATATATATATATATATATATATATATAATATAGGCGTGAAAAAAAGGTCTAGGAACGTGAGACGTAGCTGTACTTTAAAAGTTTATTACGAGCTTTCGGCTTGTGAGGCCTTCTTCAGGTTCTGAAGTGCAAACACATACACAAACAAATACATTGTATGAACAAATATACATGGCATACAAACTTAATATCACTCAATCATAGTCAAGCACTTTTAAATATATCTTTTTTTTTGGAGGGGGGGGGGGGGGGGGGTATGCTTTATTCATTTTCTTCACGCGCCTTGCCTGAATTAATTCAAAATCCCCCGAACCCCTACTGGACATACGTTACATGGCACTGATGAGAATAGCGTATGCGATTATGTGCAGCCAAACGACAGAATTACGAATGTAATGAATATCTCAGAAATGTTAATTTGATCATTCCCTCGGCATGACAATTGTCATCGCATTTGATCTTTCCATTTCGATTTTTCAGCCCGTATTTCACGCGAATTGTCTCTTAAAAGCCCGGTCCCTCCGATATAATTACAAGCACTCGACATTTAGCCTGCTCTTGATTAAAAGTGGTCCTTAAGATTTTTCTTACATGACGAAATAATGTCCATTACAAGCACTAGCATATTTGATGGAGGGACAAAGGGGCAATTTTCTCCATCCTTACAGGTTTTATTCCCCCCCCCAAAAAAAAAAAAAAAAAAAAAAATTATTTGATTATTTCTCGAAACGCAAAAATATTTCAAAAAGAACTTTATGAAAGCCGTATCAAGTGCAATTCAACTCCATTTGTTTACTTGAATTGGTCAAACATTTAAACATATGGGCTTACATTTTAATTTAAAGTCATAATATAATAATAATCTGGATTTATAAAGCGCTTGATACGGAGTACCGTCTTTAAGCGCTTCACAGATATTATTACCCCGGTCATCGGATCCATTCACGCACAATGTGCACCATCTCCACCCCCTTGGGAGTATTCCTACCATGATGGTCACCATGAGGGCATAGGCAATTATTAACACAAGTGCTTTCGTCACCCTATCGGTCCCCATTATCTCTTGGGTATCGAGTGGCAAATGTAGATTAATGCCTTGCTAAAGGACATTAAGAGTGATGATACTCTGATGTGAAACTGGGCTGTATTTGATTGATGGAGTCAATAAGTCATTCGATATTATGCCAGCACATCTGTCTCTTTTGTACAACAAACATCACCTGACGAATGAGGGTTTTTGATTTCAACATCCGGGCATCGCTTCACGAAACCGTCATCAAAACAAGTCCACCGAACATGCCGTTGAAACGCGTGTTGCATATTGATTATGATACACGCGTTTCAATTGGATGTTGGTGAAATATGGTTTCGCCAAACGCTACCCATTATGTTATAGAGAAGGAAATATAATAGCTTAACCTTGTGAATGATATTCTCCCCGCGCTAAAATGATATATGACCTGAGGTAATACAGAATAAGAATCTTTTATTTTATTTTGATGGTATGTCAGGGCATTGGTTTCAAGGTTATAGAGAGACTATGTTAACTACACTCTAAATTACAGGGATTTAAAATTTAAATCTTAAGCCGGATTTGAATGAAATTAAATCCATAAAGATTGATTTTTAATCTTAAAAGATTGCTAAACTGGTTCTTAATCCGAGTTTCAAATATATTTTTTTCAATCCCAAAAGATTAAAAAAAGTTCCGAAAATTAACGGCAAATTGACCAATCCTGGCGATAAGATTTTGTCACATGACATGTGACATCATGCGAGCGGGAATACTTTTCGATCTGCGATTATAATATAAATCTTTTGAACTTATTTTTTAATCCTTTACAGATTAAAACTTTTTAATCCTAGCGAAGAATAATTTTAAATCCACATCGATTGGTCCCTACCTACAGTACATGAAAGATTTAAAAATAAATCCTATAGATTTAAATTTAAATCCCTGTAATTTAGAGTGTATAGAAGGTTGAAACCCGTTGCCCTGACATACCTTCAAAATCAACAAAAAGATTCTTATATTACCTCATCTCATAGATCATATCAGCGCGGAGAATATTATTTACAAGGTATTATATTTCCTTCTCTGTCAGATATTGGGCAGATGAATCGTTTTTTCACGATATAGCCATATGTTCTGTCTAACCGTAACAGTCCTATAAAAACAGTGTACGCTATACTGCATTGGTCACAAAAAGAAAACCCAGGTTCAACCCTAAATATCCTTGCAATAAGTACGCAGAGATTTAGTCAAAGATACTAACAATATTAGCTTACAATATTGTCTTTCATCTGACGCATTGATCAATAAAATCTGGCTATATGAGCAACTAGTTTGTTTCTTGATTCATGGCAAATTTGCCAAACGGCAAAAAAATATCAATTTTTTTCTTCTAAATGTGAGACCACATTCACCTAAATCTAGTGAGCCTAGTTCAGCAAAAGCGCGAAAAGACAGCTAATGCGAGAAATAAAACCACGGAGGCATCGGCAAGCATTTCGGCAACTCTTCTTATGAATTCGGCAGTTTGTGTGTTCATAAATCAGTTCCGTAAAAGCGATCGTAGAAGCCTAATTTGTTCAGAAAACTACACACTTTTTGTAATAAAGTCCAACAGTTTGTATATCCAGGTAAAATACTAAGATAATTTTTGTTGCTTATAAAAATGAACATCAAAGAAATTGTTATCAATAGACTGCCAACAACAACGTGAAACATTTAGTAATGAAATCATTAGTTGTAACAGCCCACAGCCGGTTCACTATTTTAACGAGCTGTATGTTAATGTTGCATATTGATATCTCAGTATTATAACAGGGTCTCCATTTTAAGAAATTATGCGGGTTGTTTTCTGTGTACACGACGAGTGTTCGAAATGAATAACATCTAATATTTGAAGAACACATATGGAAGAATTCTGTTTGAATCAAATTTGTTGGTTAGGATATATATATTTTTTAAATACATGTTGAAAAAGTTAAACGGAAGACAAGAGATGTAACATGGATGGTCTCAACGCTATATAGGATTCAAAATTTCTTAACGAGTTAAAGTAGTAATGATGATAATGATACCAATGATAATAATGCTAATGATAGTAATAACGACAATAGTATTAGTAATACTACTATTACTACTACTACTGCTACTACTACTAATAATAATGATAATAGTAAAAGTGCTACTAGTACTAATAATAGTGCTAATAATAATAAAATCATAATAATAATGATGATAGTACATGTAGTAGTAGTAGGAGTATTAATGATAATAATGATACTACTAATAATAATGATACTAATAATAATGAGAAGAAATAATGATCGTCAATGCTGTTCTTCCTGAGGGCTCTGCAAGTGGGCCCATCAATCGCCAGGTACCCATTTACACCGGGGTGGAGAATGGCAAATGTGGATTAATGTCTTTTCAGAGGACATTATTGCCTGGCCGGTATTCCAACCCTTACCCCTTGAGTTCGTGTGAACCACGATACCACGACATCTCCACTATATCTATTTATCAGAGTATAATGATATAACTATCAAACGACATCTACGAATCACATTGTCTTACATTATAATATGTCTTTCTTACCTTGTTACTAATAAAGTAGTATTAAAAACATTTTTTTTCAACTTTCAGTTTTACCAATACTGAACATCGATTATTGTCTTTGTTTTTAATTAATCAAAGATTCTTTCTTCTACGTTTTAAGACATAATTCTAAAACTATTTTGATGTACTTTATTACAGCGGTGTGAAGAGGAAAGGCTTTAGATCACAATTTCCCAACTTTAAAAAGAAAATTTTAATTTAAGGACCAGGATGACACACATATGAAAGTCATTCAATACAATAAATAAATAATTTAAAACAAAACTTTATATATCTGAGGGATGGACTGAAGTGGCAACCAAGAAACCTTTGCCGCATTCATGATCACGTTGGTTGTTCATATTCTTGAAAACTTCTTTAAATTTTCATTATTATTTCAATGAAAACAAGAAAACATTCAAGCAAAATTTATAACCATTGAGTCATTATCACTTATAGTTATCAGCAAAAATTCCTGGTATCTTTTAAAAACGCCGTTGTATACTACTTTTTATTAATAATACAAGGACAAAGTCAAGAAAACAATGAATGCAAAATAACAATATTTGTTAGAGTGAGTCACGTGAATACCAGGAAAAGAAAAAGATCCAAGAACGATAACCCGATACGCTGATCTTTTATTGTTACCATGACAAATGTGACAAACTGTCTGACGCCTCAAAATGTCTAGACTGAAATGCGAAACTATTGACCATAATATGTAAAGTGGTAAAAGGTAGAATGGTAAACAACATTTCGATACATTAAAAGCTTGCACAGTGGCGTAGAATGGATAGGTACGAGGGGATGCACTCTTAAAGAAGGATAAAATAGGAGAGAAAAGAGGAAGGGAGGGATGACGGAGAGAAAAAGAGAAAGGGGGGAGGGAGAGATTGACAGACTGATGGAGACAGGCAGATAAGGATATGGAGGGGGGGGGGGGGGGTAGTGAGCACTAATTTTTTAGGGGGGCCCTCGAAAATTTGAAAAATCGCACCCCCCCGCCCCCCGGCTGTTGGTATACGTAACATCACGCCTTTTCTGGATCCCTTACATGCACGCCACGAGTACATACATGC
This sequence comes from Strongylocentrotus droebachiensis, assembly GCA_035222895.1. Classification (NCBI taxonomy): domain Eukaryota; kingdom Metazoa; phylum Echinodermata; class Echinoidea; order Camarodonta; family Strongylocentrotidae; genus Strongylocentrotus; species Strongylocentrotus droebachiensis. Next base: position 38,100 of record JAVYIG010007146.1, read on the forward strand.
AGGATGCGCGAGGTCTTATGATGTCGTTAAATTTTATCTTTTTGTGACGTTTTTATACTACAGAAAACAAGGAGTGATGTACTTACATGAAAATCAACCATCACTGTGAAGGGAGCTGTTCCATTGTTATCGAATTCGCTCCTGCTCCTCTCCTGTAAATGTAGCGATGTGTTTGGACCATCTTGCCTCCACCATCAAACCGAGGACCTAGTTACTTTTAGTTTGTGGACAAAACGCCACTCAGATTGAAGGAGAGGTGAATTTGTGTTTCGACATGATTACATCAAACTATATAGGATTATCACTATAATGAGATCCGATTACTCATAATACAGAGCTTGATTAAAAAACAAAAAATTAAAGTGGGCCATAAAGGCGACACGTACGAGCCGTAAACAGTCATCATTGTCCACTGTCATATTTTGTTTTAATAACGTTTCATATAGATTTATTACTTGGAATGTAAAATCTATTTTAGACATTGAGGATTTCCGTAAATTTGTGTTTGATTATTATGATATAATTTTTCTTACTTCGCCCTTCTTCAATCACTCCTTCTTCCCTCTCCCGAATGTTTGTTAGTTCTTTCATAGAGTGTGTTCATTAAATATTGGAATCGTTTATCCCAAAATTAGTTATTCTGCGGGTTCAGTTTCAGTTTCAGTTTAGTTTATATCATAATTCACGTCCACATTCATTACAAAAATCATAAACAATTTTGTTACTACCAATCTTACAGGCTATTCCACACGATTCGTCAATTCGATTGCGTTATTACCTGTCCTAACAAGACTGTAAAGGAAATTAACACATACGTCAGTCATCTAACGCAATATTTGGTTGGAATGTTCATTTTGCATTCACATTGTGCGCGTTGTCACACTCAAATGCGGTGCGTCTAAAAGATGTCATGCAGTAGCTGACGCAGTCTTGCGTTAACAAATGACACCTCGTGTGCAAATGGTTTTTGATAATAGAAACTACATTTTACATAAACGTTGATGATTACGCTATTAATCCCAATTTCATTTCGTAACTTATTTGTCAGAACCCGCCGGAAAAACAGCGTGACGATAGCTGACTTCAACCCCGCCGTAAACTCCTCTTTAAGAAGTAGAACCATTTTCTCCTTCAGATGAATCGAAGGTCTTTGACGTTGCCTAATTCAAGACGTAAGTTTCACAGGCTCCGTCAACTAGGAGGAACTATGTCGCCGAACAAAGCTAAGCGTCAGACATCGGGAACGCAGAATTATGCATTTGAAGCGGACGAAGCGGTTGATTCCCACCGGGACAACTCGGCTATAGTTCCAGAGGCCAAGTCAACAATGAGTCCAAGCAACACCAAAGGCAATGTCGGCGGCAATGTAGGGATATTGGGCAACTCGGTCGAACTCTTGGTGTCCGCAGCAGATCATCTTAGGTCGTGCGCGGACTTTCTGAAGCGCCAATTCGACGCGGCTCATGAAGCGACAACATTAGTCTCGCAGTCCAGGCTTTTTAACATTCAAAAACTGACGGAGGCGGTGTTACCGATTGTAGAGGTGATTGAACGACTGCAGAAGAGTCTGGGTGCTGTCCAGGATACAAAACCGGAGAAAATCTTCACGCCAGTTCTGATCAATACGCTTACAAAGGTAAGAAAAGTCTATGTCCAAATTCATAGGCGTCACGACACTATTTTTTACAAGGGGGCTGGTACCTCAGGCTCTTGCCCAAAAATCAACTTACCGGTTCTTCCATTTGTAACTGAGCAAAGAGAGCTTGTAAAATCACACATGTCCTCTATTCTGAGGAGAGCCCCAAGGATCTTGCAGGGTCCCGTCAGCGTCATGATTTTAGTAGGAACATGCCCTATATATGAACGTACTCGGATTAACCGTTAGTAATAGAAAACTCATGACGAAAAGGTCCCATTATGATTATCTCGGACTTATTTTATTTTTTAATTAATGTTTGTTTTATCTGTCCTATCGTAGGAGTCTACTAAAACGGAAAGAATCTCTAAAAGTCTTTCAACGGACAAAGCGGACTCCACGCGACTAGATCAAGATCTACGGGAGATACGAACCGCCATCCTGGGGTGTATTGAGGCATTTGAACCGGTGCGACAAGCCGTATTCCGCCCGGACCGCCGGGGTGACCACGACTACGACCGCGTTGGAAACCAAACTCGCGAGTATCTATGGACTTTGGATATCCACTGGCAAGGATTACGTCAGGCGAGAGAGGCTCTACCAAACGAGCCGAAACTTCCGCATGTTACTACCGACACAGAAAATGAACCTTTTAGAAGAAGTTCCGGTGCTGAGCTGCTTGAATCGGCATCAAAACGGTATTGGCCGGTGTAGGGATACTAACATTAATATCACTAAAGACAGTATATGATGATATAATGAAGAATGATTGCATACATCTTACTAGATAATATCTGATGAGCTTTATCGACTGCTGGACTGGCGAGGGTCGTCTTAGTCGACGGAGGCTCTCCCGAACGAGCCGAAACTCCCATAGCAGTTTGAAATAAAACGGAACTGGCTCGTGTAGAGATATTTATATTGCCAATAAAGAAACTGTGATGTTTATTTAAATATATAAGATTGTGCAGATATTGCTGGAGAGTTTCAGAGGAGCTTATACATCTACTGTCGAGAATCGGGCAAGGCGGCAATGGCTTTCCCGAACGAGCTGAAACTTCCATATGTGGACGACCTGGACATATAAAGTCTTAAACCCTTTACAAAAGGGGCATTATTTTGTTTGCGTCATTAAATGCGGTATATTCGTACATTAAAATTATTAAGCCCATACACCATAGTTTCAAAGCAATCTTATGGGGAAAGGTCATGTTCATATGCAGCCAGCGAGTTATAGAATTACTTGCCGAAATACCTTATAAATATAGAAACTTCTGAAAAGTTCAGAAGTAATTTGAAAACACACGTATTTAACACTTTGAAAGATCTAATAATTATGAACCCAGTTTACCATTTCCACTCCTTCTGTATTCTGTTCTGTAAGGCACATGATAATAGTCATGCAATAATAATATTATGCCTTTGTATTATGCGCTATACACAAATGTTTAACTATATTATTATTATTAATCTGAACATTCTTCCATTATTTTTGTTCGATATCAGGAAAGTACACATTCCTTGACATGCAATGTGCGTCGGCCATGGATGCATGAACCATGGTGGACGTGTGATGGTCTCGTGGAAAATTAACCAAACAGTGGATGATCTATGTATCACAAGGGACGGGGTTCGAATCCCTGCCACGGCACTAGTTTCCTCCGGCAAGACATTAATCTACATTTACCTGTACCGCACTCGAGCCAGGTAAAGTAAGTGGGTACCGGTGGATACTTATTTCTTGAATGCTACAAAGCCCTTTTTTAGAGTAGCTATAGCTAGATAAGCTGGGGATAACTTTGATGATTCAATTAAAAGCTCCTTGGAAGGGTATATGGACTATCATATTGTGATATGCGGTATACAAGAGTAAAATCCTGTTATCATGACATGTACTACTATTATTGTCACAAAACATTGCTCTAAATGCACCGTGTGCTTGTAATGGCTGCCGTATATATATAGCTAGTCTAGTGTATATCCAAGTCATCGTCCTATGAAGTATTTGCATCTGTCAAATAATTAATTTATATTTTGTAACTCTTTTGTACCAGGTGAAATCGTAGAATTTTGAGTGCCTTAAATTATCATGGTAGTTATGTTGAAGACGGGGTAATAATTTGATTGCAAGGCCATCAAGGAGAACGGTATTATTTTATGAGGCGTCAGGGTTTTAAAAAAGACCTCATTGCTATCAAGTTGGTACTAATTTCCAAGCTTTTAAAAAACACATAATGATATGCGCTATATAAAAACAGAATATAATGACAGTATCGTAAATTATTATCATCTCCTAAGTGTATTTTAAGTATATTTGGAGGAGTAAAGTGTTTTATTGTGTAAACTTTTCAAGTCTATGAGTATAATTTATAAAAATATAATTTTGGTAATGGTTCTTAAAAATAATCTTTGTCAAGATAATGGACTTGGTTGTAATGTTTTCTTTCTTTTTAAATCTTGGTGAATGTGAATGGTCTAAGACTCAATCATCGTTATTATCATATCATTTTTTGCGTTTAATAATAATTGTAGCGTCATGGAGGTTGAATGAGAAAGAGAGAGTGTGTGTGTGTGGTTGCGTTTATCTACCATTTTTTTTGGCTAGAATCAGGTTTCTCAAACGTCTTTCAGGCAAATTTAGAAGTTGATAAACGCAAAGTCTTTTTTAAAGGGCTTTAGATATGGGCATATCTAAAGACGCAAACAGGTGTGTTTTGAATGTGACATACAGCCAGAATCACGTTTCTGATATATCGATAAACGCAAAGCTGTTTTTGAACCTCACATACTAATAGGACCACCCAGGTGTTGTGTACAAGCATGTGTGTGAAGTTGACCTCTTTTGTAACAGGTGAAATCGTAGAATTTTGAGTGCCTTAAATTATCATGATAGTTATGTTGAAAACGGGGTAATAATTTGATTGCAAGGCTATCAAGGAGAACGGTATTATTTTATGAGGCGTCAGGGTTTTAAAAAAGACCTCATTGCTATCAAGTTGGTACTAATTTCCAAGCTTTTAAAAAACACATAATGATATGCGCTATATAAAAACAGAATATAATGACAGTATCGTAAATTATTATCATCTACTAAGTGTATTTTAAGTATATTTGGAGGAGTAAGGTGTGTTCTTGTGTAAACTTTTCAAGTCTATGAGTATAATTTATAAAAATATAATTTTGGTAATGGTTCTTAAAAATAATCTTTGTCAAGATAATGGACTTGGTTGTCAGTAATGTTTTCTTTCTTTTTAAATCTTGGTGAATGTGAATGGTCTAAGACTCAATCATCGTTATTATCATATCACTTTTTGCGTTTAATAATAATTGTAGCGTCATGGAGGTTGAATGAGAAAGAGAGAGTGTGTGTGTGGTTGCGTTTATCTACCATTTTTTTGGCTAGAATCAGGTTTCTCAAACGTCTTTCAGGCAAATTTAGAAGTTGATAAACGCAAAGCCTTTTTTAAAGGGCTTTAGATATGGGCATATCTAAAGACGCAAAAAGGTGTGTTTTGAATGTGACATACAGCCAGAATCACGTTTCTGATAGATCGATAAACGCAAAGCTGTTTTGAACCTCACATACTAATAGGACCACCCAGGTGTTGTGTACAAGCATGTGTGTGAAGTTGACCTCCGAGAAACTGTCTGCTTCCCGGGTCAAAACAGCTGGGCAGACACAAGGCCTTTATTTTGAATTGTGAAGGGACGATAAACGCGACATCCCGCAAATCACGATCGTATAGTGGGTTCAATAGTGGGGTACGATATGTACATATCTAGTGGCAAGCCTTGATAAACGCGCCCTTTAAGAGAGAGAGAGAGAGAGAGAGAGAGAGATATGTCATTATGCAATCGTGGAAATAATTACTTTTGGTGAATTCTGTTGAAATTCTCGTTGTATCTGACTTTAATGCAAATATCAATGAGGAAAGTCATTACAAAAAAAACTGTAATCTTACTCTCCTGTAGGAATTTGAACAGCATATTACCTTAAACTATTGGGTAAATTTGGAAATAGGCCCTAATGCTGACAATTTTCGTTCGTCTACTTTTTTCGCTTGCTGTTTGGAAAAATTTCCTAATAGCTCTCCGGCAAAATTCACATACTCATCTCTAGTTTAATAATAATAATAATATTTATTTTTTATATAGCGCTTAATACAAATGGCAGCAGACTATTAAGTGTCGAAGTTTATAACAACACCTATGGTACTTCACAGACTTCTTTTTACCACCACTACAGTGCGCACCCCACTCATTCACCAGGACAGGCGGAACAAAGTTGACATCATATCAATTGCTTTTGTCACTGCTCTGCATTAAAACGAATTCCACCGAGTTGCTCTCAATACAAACATCATTTATTCACATTAATTTATTCGAATTAACCACGACCATATTTGCCAAGACACATGAACCACGTCCGCCATGGGAGGGCGGTAGAGATGAAACAATATCAAGCTGAATTGAGGGCTATTTGTCTGGTAGTTCGGTCGGGTAAGGTAGTGACGTCATTTTCCGAAATTGACTGAAATGAATTATAAATCAGTAGCCATGTATATCGTATGGATATCATTGAAAAGATGAATATCGTAAAGAAATATAGAAGGAGAGAGAGAGAGAGAGAGAGAAGTTTGAGAGAGAAAGGGGGAGGGAGGAGAGAAAGAGAGATATAGGGAGAGACTGGGTGGGGTATGTCTATGTTCGGTGTAAGTATATGGTGTGAAAATGTACGAATCGTTAATGAATGCAAAACAAACAGTGCAATCTCTGTAAAATAACCCAATCGACATGTCGTCTCGTGTACAGCGGACATTTTTTTCATCACGTTCATTAGCATGTGTTTATTACAAAATGATGTCCAGTATAAGGCACGAGAGCTTTATATTTTGAACGGGTCAGTCAACATACTAAATACCACACATCAATATACACCTGTATCTGACAACACTATAAACATAACGTACATGATCTGCTTATCTTAAATATTCAACTTGAGATTCCGCTGATCTTTATAGTGATACTTTGCATTAATAAAATGCATGTGCATATATTATTTTGCGCTGCTGATGCAAAACACATCCTTTGCCTTTTCGAATTCTCTCGACATGACATGACTGCCTTTAAAGAGAGATATTTAGAAAGATTGTGGTAAAAAAAATACTCAAATGCCTGTATGTAAAAAGTATCAGATATTATCTTTCTCCGTTCGAGCAAATAAATTGACGAACTATTGTAAAATGGGTTATCATTGTGAAGGTTTTTTTCTGACAGTTGTATATAATAATATGCAATAACGAACAATTAAGCAGGTGACTCTACAATGCAGCACATGATGGACTAGTAAGCAGTCAAGTTCAGTGTATTTAATTCCAATGGAAAAAAAATGTTAAGACATCCAATCGGAGGAGCAGGGGAACTAAGGGAGGGGGAGGGGAAGAAAGTTTTCCATCGACAGTCGTTCAGCAGAGCATTTTAAACGATGCCTTTTTTCCAAAGTGATAACATTTTTTGTCAATAATCTGTAAGACTATAACAGATCCAATGTATCGCTAGACGATAATCCTTAAACACAAGAAAGTTTCCAACATGTATTTCTTAAATTTGTTTTAAATGCTTATTGATTTGTAATGTTTTGTTGGAAACATGAATAAATTTGAATTTTGAAATTTAAATTTGAAGTCAGATTTACGTCAGAAGGTGTATGGACAACATTTCTATTGAAATTAATAGCATTTAGAAGAGATATAGTGTTTGCAATTCTCGCTACCCCAAATAGCGATTCTGCCGAGATCCGGGGAAAATCCTGAAATCCGCATTGCATTATGGGATAGCTTTTCGACATTACAGCTTCCTGTGCAGGCGTTCGTGATCACAACCCTCTCTTTCACGGTAGAGTTTAACGGCCTTTTGTGCTAAAGTCACTAATTCTGCCCGAAGCTTTCCATTGCATATTATAATCTGTACCAATTACACTGATTGGCATCGATTTTAGCTTGCGTGAAAACTCTGCACAGCGAACACAGGCGCTAGCGCCAGCGGGATGGGACTCTATACCGGAAGTTGTAGTGACGACCCGAGAGAGTGAAAATTACCTCGTCTCGCGAATTTCGAGATTTTCGTACCTATTTAGGGTAGCGAGAATTGTAGCAATAAATTAGTTGCATGTATGTAATTCAATGCGTAAGAGCATAAACTGGTAAAAATAGAGTGAAATTTATGTAAATGTACATTTGAGTGAATACAAGCGAACTAATAAGATCATAGTATGGCCATGGTGTATTTTTTAAAAGGGCCAGTGGGGCACTGGTGTGCCCCCCCCCCCATTCGAGGGCCAAGACAGCAGAACAAAACAAAATGGACAGAGGCACGCGGGGATACCCCTCTCTGCAAATATCGTGAAATGCCGTTGTATGTGTGTGCGTGGGTGGGTGTGTAAGGGTGAGGGTGCGCGCGGGTGCGCGCGTGTGTGTGAGTTTGTGTGGGTGTGCGTGCGCGTTCGTGAAATGTGTGTGTGTGTGTATTTGCGTGTTTTTTGTGTGTGCGTGTGTGCGTGTGTATGTTTGTGTGTAGGGGGCGGGTGGTTTGGGGAGCTTGTTGGGGCTTTAGGGGAGATTGAGGGTTCTGGTATTCATTTTGTACATGTTGTACATTCAATCCAATGCAAATGCAGGGATGCCAGTAAAACTTGATCAGAGGGCCTGAAAATCACCTAAAATGAGCTATATTGTACACACAAACAAATCCTAAACTATAGCCTGAGAATAAACCGCCAGGGCCTGAATTCAGGCTTTTGCCCGAAAACTGGCCTCCCTGCAAATATTATTGATTATAATCTAAACAAATAGAGTCTTTTTTAAATTTTCATAACAGATAACAAATTTAAAATTATATTGTAATATATAGATATTTGAGTGCAAAAGTCTTAAATTGTTACATGTACCTTGCTCAAATTCATTTATAATCAAGAATTGTAAATTGTTATTCAATACAATCTGAGAATGTATACTATTATCTAGATCTAGTATTTTTAAATTATTTTTAAAATAATTCCATAAATTGTGGTAAAACAAAAATATTCCAACTATATGAGCGACAGTGTAGATATAACAAATTCAGCCAATTTGAAGAGCCCATACCTATAGTGATAACAACTTTCAAAAATTCTTTGTCTGGTTTTATTCCAATTTTCACAAGTCTGCTTTTCAGATTTCCCCTGTCCTCTGGAGTAGTTTGCAATAAAGGTTGAGTTTCCCTCTAAACTTTCACCCAAAAGGGATTCTCTAATTAAAAAAGACACCAACAAATATGAAATAAATCATGATTTTTAATGAGAGGTTATAATAAAAAGAAAAACTAAAAAAAACTAAACCCAAAGGGGGGGGGGTTTCCTCCAAAATACAAACAAAAAAATACCAAAGGGGGGGGTCAACCCCCACCCCCCCCCCCCCCTGCGCACGCGCCTGTATCCCTCCCTGTTCATTTCCACCAAGATTTGTGGAAAATGTTGACCTCTTTTTAAAACATTGCTAGTTCAGGTCTTCCACGATGTTAATGCAGATGTATACCACCCCTCCCCCCTCCCTCCCTCCCCTCCTCCAAAATCAAAAGAAGTTTTGGGGTTAAAAAAATAAATAAATAGAAAGGATGCAGGATGGCATCTCATTATACCATGCAAAGTGATAAAGCCGTTTGATGATGGTCAGTTTGCTTCAAAACTTAACTGAGATTTATTATACATCTTATTAAATTGATTTGAATATCATTATTGTTATTATGAATATTCAGTAGTGGATTGGGGGAAAGGGAGAATGCATAGAGAATTATTTGAGAAAGAAGACGATTCGTTGAACCTTTCTCGACTCTTAATCCTTGTCTAAATTCAGTTTCATTTGACGTTTCATTAAACTATTAGAGAAAGAAGACGATTCGTTGTACTGTTCTCGACTATTAATCCTTGTTTGTATGAAGTTCCCCTTCCTCCGCACGTAACGCGGAAGCTCTGACGTTTCATAACATTATTAAAGAAAGAAGACGATTCGTTGTACCATTCTCGACTCTCAATCCTTGTCTGAATTCAGTTCCCCCCCCCCCCCCTCTCGCGCGAAGCGCGGATTCTTTGACGTTTCATTAAATTATTAGAGAAAGAAGACGAATCGTTGTACCGTTCTCGACTCTTAATCCTTTTTTTGGGGGGGGGGGGCGACCGCCCCCACCGCCCCCTGGCTACGCGCTTGCATAAGTTAGATATGAACATATGAACTAACTCATTCACTAAATCAATTAATGATGATCAATTTAATTCATTTTGATATGGCCTCAATTCAACTTCAGCAATTTTAATGATTCATTTATGATGATAATAATAATATTCCAGTTTTATATAGCGCGTAAAGTCATCTACGATGTCTCAAAGCGCTTTACAGATATACTATTACCCCGGTCATTGGATTCAATACTTGCCCGCACACACTGTGTGCACAATCTCCACTCCCTGGGGAGCATTTCAGCCAGGCGTTTCTTGACGCTAAAAAACTGTTTGACCAACAATGACGGTCACATCCTATACCGGGTACCCACCTGGAGAGGATCAAGCACAGGATAGGTGCTTGCTTTCAACTTTTTAATTGAATCGTATCGTGTATCGTGCAATATCTCTCATATTTCTCGGAATGAAATGTGAGGAGTAACATGCCAATGGGCAACAGGGAAGAATTTTCGCTTTTGCGAAACCTCTACCATATGCCATTCCTTATTTACACTGTATCTTTTATCTACTGATTTGTATAATACGAGTTGAATTTTCTATGGCCAAATAATAATAATAATTTAATCAAATGGCAACCACCTGGCATGTCTGGTATAGATTTTATGTCTAGGTTATTGACAGAGAATGTTAACAATCTTTATTTTAAAAACCAAGTCACACTTGCCTCTGTTTGTGAGAATTAATTAATTTCCCTAAATTATATTTTTGTTGTTTACAAAGACTATTTCAAATCGGTGATTGTTAACCAGCAGTTAGTAGAGCATAAAATAATCAAATTATTTTTGATAATGATTAGAATTAAAAGATGGAAACCAAATCTTTAAAGACAAATTAAGAACGAAAATTCATTGCCAGAAATGTGTATCGGATCCTTTTTTATATTTTCACTCTTGTTAGTATTAAAGCAACATGTAGTATAATGGTTAAGTTATAATTTTTTTACGAATAAAGAACAAATGAAAATATGAAATATCTGTTTCAGGGTTGTTGCTGTTGTTGTTGTTGTTTTGTTTTTCTTCTTTTTTTCTTTGATGCAGGTCTATGGTATTGTATCGAGTATCAAGGTTTGTCGATTTTTGTTTGAATTAGATAAAATATATGCTGTAAAATCAAAAAGTTTACTACTGTCGATTATCAAGATCAGTGGTGCAGATGATCAAAATGACAGATCGCAATTTCGACATCTGACATCTCTGTCCCTTAAACATGGACCTCTAAAATAACCATGCAATCAAAATCTTAGTTATTTGGAACAGAAGGTAAAAACTTTTCCTTAAGGCTTATTTTTTTTTTAAGTGTTTTCAACACACATTTTGTCAGATTAATGAGTTTGCTAATGTGGCGAAGCGTGGATCCAGGCAATCATTGAGGGGGCACTGCGTTCTAACACATTGAATGAGATGCCAATGTATATGTCTTATTATTTTCCTCTCAAGCTCGTTTACTTCTCCTATATTCTTTCTTTCTCTTCCCTCTCCCTATCATTTTCGCAAAAGAATTAGGGGCACTGCCTTCTGCTACGCTAATTCAACATGATTATGGACAAACAGGGATGCACTGTTAATATTTGCAATGTGAATGTTTAGTCATGTAATTAAAATGCGTTCAATTATTTACTTATTAAAGTTGGCAAATAATTTTTACGAAATGAAAATTGGAAGTAATTTATTCCAAAACAAGGATGATAAGTAGGCCTATATTCGACAGGTATAATTTTGTATAAATAGACCAAGCACTAGGAATATAATCCCATAGCACTTCTTATTCACCTGAATATCTATCAGTTGAATACTAAGATGAAGAGAGCCTTTGCAACAAGCGTCTTGTTGACCTGTTTGGTTGCCGGGATACTCGGCAAGCCATTAACTAAGGAGTCAGAAAAGGTATCCATTGGGACACAGCTTCGTTAATAATTTAATGATTAAGATATACCTCTCGAATAAGAAAATGGAAATCAGTTATCAACTGTTTTCTAGATTTTTGTTTCTGTAAAACATTTTCGTGTGACACGATTCCTTTTTCTGGTTAGTTTTTAGAATTTGTCAAGTTTTAGCCCATTCTGTCGATGATCAACGTCAGGCGCATAAAGTGTTTTTTCAAACTATTTCCATGTTAAGCTAATGTCCATGGCACACGAACTGTCATTTCTATTGCGTTATTATCTACCATAATCGAACAATCAACGCCGCAACGTTTAAAATTGTGTATTCGCTTAAGTAACGCGTTTACCTTTAACATTACTATGTTCTATGTTGCATCACGATCTAGGAACGTCCCATGAGGAAGCTGGAATTCAACGGTCAAGTCGTTAACGTACCCGTTCAAAAGAAATTGGCTGACCCGTTCTCAAGCAAGATACCTGGTGATGAACAGAAGACGGATATGATCCTGAACGAAGAACAGAAAGAATATATTCGGCAGAAGAAAGAGGAACACAAAGATGGACGAACCAAGAGGAAGGCCGTGAGGGATGTTTTGAAAAGATGGACCAAAATCGGTGGGGACGTCATTGTGCCATTCACCATGGATAGCCCAGGTAAGTTCGAGTTTCGACTAAGACACGTCTTAAACTAAACAACAACAACAACAAAAACAACGACTAAACCATTTATTTTCCATTTCTTAATTTTAATCCAAGTAACCTATCCCTACTTATATGGTGGCCATTGTCATACCCAAAGCCCATCACACACTATACGATTCAACTGCGATTCTATTTTCGAAAGAAAAAAAAATCGCGATTACATTGTGGGATTTAAACATGTCCGATCTTCAGGATAGTGGTTCATTGCGATAATACGACTGTTTAAAATTACAATCCTTGTGTGGAGTAAAGGACATTTTAGCGCCAAATCGTAGACAATCGAATGACAGGTCTGACGTCACTACGTGCCTGTGCCTGCAAGCTCAGTGTAGAAACAAATGCCTTCCTTCCTCGTTTGCAGATGGACCCCCCCCCCCCACAACAACAACAACAACAACAACAAAAACAGGGGAAAAAACAAGACAAAAAACGAGAAAGAAATATTTTCTAGCTCACAATTTTCGAAACGATCGCAAATAATGTAACTAATCTAAGCGATTTCAATGGCCTTGCGATTCACGTTTTGAAATGTGTGAACAGAACAATCACATATTACGTAATCCTTACATGATTGGTAGGGGGTATGCAATGTCTTCTAGAGTTGATTTCTCGAAAGTCTTTGCAACCTCAAAACACTATTGATCTAACGTGAGAAGTAATACGCAAGATTCGGCAGCTCAATTAATTTTGGACACCCCCCCCCATCCGGCCCTCCTCCCCCTATGTATCAGGAATATATAACATTGCCTTCACCTGATGATTTTTGTATTGTGAAACTAAACATTATTAATAACAATTTTGTATGCAGACATTCATTGTGCATTAGCGACTTTTTAGATGATTATGATATTGTATCACATTTTCAACTCAAATCATAAATTCTTTGCATATTTCGTTTATCATGATACTCGATATAGCTGATGATATACCATCTATCTACGAAGCAATGGATCATTGGTCGACTAAGACATGTGTGAAGTTTGAAACTTACTCTTCGGATCGTTCCTCAATACTGGGTCACAACCAGTGGCTTCGTTTCCATAAGGCGGATGGGTAAGAAGCGATATTTGCTTTTCTCTCTCACTAAACTGAACATAAGGGTGTCGATGGAGGATGGGAAGGGACGGGTCGACAAGGATTTCTTATTATATCCGGCATCAAAAATTTATTGTTTGTTGGTGTGTCCGTGTGTATGTGATTGCATGAGGGTGGATGTATGTTTGTTTTGATTAGTATTACAATATTTGTTATTATCATTTGCTTGTTTGTTTATTTTTGTACAGGGCCCCATTTTCACAAGCTTTGCTTATTTTGGGGTCCTTCCGATTTTGCTGTTCATTTGTTACGTATTATTTACTTTGAATTTTAATGGAAAATAAATGAAATGAATAGAATTTAATTTGTTTTTGATTGTTTGAAAGTGTGTCACATGATAAAAAAATAAATACATTATTTTCCCGAGCCCTTAATATAACCTCAACTTAGTACTATTTACGGCAGAGCGATTTTTCTTTTTTTATACATTTTATTAAAATTGTAGAATGTTAACATGTTTTTTTTTTGTTTTTTTTAATCAACTATATTTTTTTGTTGAAAATTTTGTTGAAGCAGGATATAAAAAATATACCCTGCCTTCTTTCCGAGCTCCTGGTTGATACTATCAAGAAAGTTTATATTTGTATACTTTATCCATCATTTCAATTTAGTCGGCAAATGTCTCGGGTTTTGGGGCAAATAAAGTGATTGTACCCTCGTCGGCACTCGACAGTTTGAAGAAAAAAGAAGAAAATTAACATATGTTTTGCTTGTTGGCACTGATTTTCTTCAACTTTGTCGTCAGTGTACTTTTCTTTCCACTGGTGGAAGATTTTGATTTGATTTGATTTGATTTCATGTTTATTTATTCCATTATATCAACCTATTTTACATTTACAAGCATAAGCTAGTCCGAGAAAATTCATGCAGTGCTTATGGTAGATTTAATTTGTCAACAGATTTTTTTTTTTTAATAGGTGCTTTTCCTTCATGTCTTTATAATATAAACAAGAAATCAACTCCGAAAAAAATGGAGCATTCTTCCAAAGGTAATTCACAAAGATTGAACAGATATTTTTTGTTAAATTTTGGGAAAATATCAGACTTTTGACGACCTGTCCGAAATGAATACATTTCTTCAATTTCAGGTGCTCGTCATACGTCGGTAGGCAACCTACAAGCAAAATGCAACCACAGCCTATATCACTTGGAACTGGGTGTTTAGAGGTAACTTAAGCTATGGTCACATTACCTAATATAGTCTGCTCGGCGGCTGGGCGGCGAGTTTTGAGCCAATTTCGCCCAGGCACCTAGCGAAGGCCGCCCGCGCACCGCTTGCCTTTAGGGCATCGCTCGGTCGCTGCTGAAGTTTTAGCGCGGAGTTATAATTCGGGCGGCGCCTGCTCACTTTCACTCGATGGCCTTTCACGTGCCTGGGCGGTCGCCGTCCGGACACCGACCTAATCGAGCGTTCGCCGTCGAGCGATTTAAGTTATGGTCACAAATCAGAGCGGCGACCGACCGATTAGTAGCCTGCTCGGTCGCTGCTGGAATTTAGCCCAGCCACTCTTTGGAGAAGTCGAGCAGGATGTAGAGCCCCAGCGATTTTTCGTCGGTCGCCGGTCGATTTTAGGTCAAAACTGGGCGAAATCGCGGATTTTTACCGACCGGTGACCCACCGATTCCCGAGCAGTCTCCCACCGGCTGATTTTTAAAGATTTTGCCCAGCGGCCGGCTTGTAATCGGCGGGGCTCCAAAATACGCTCGGTGCCCGGCCGTTTGCCACCTGGGCACCGAACTAATCGAGCGTTCGCCGACGAGCGATTTAGGTCAAAAATCGAAGCCGCTAGTTCAAAGGCTGCCGACTGATTTTGGACTCGCCGCCCAGTAACCGACTGATCTCCCAGCTGCAACCGGGCGGCGACTGCTCGACAGCCTTTGACCTAGCATCTTCGATTTTGACCTAAATCGCTCGACGGTGAACGCTCGATTAGGTCGGCGACCGGGCGGCGACCTCCCGGTCACCGAGTGTAGTCTGGGCAGCGAGTGAAAGTGAGCAGGCGCCGCCCGAATTTTAACTACGCGCTAAAAATTCAGCAGCGACCGAGCGATGCCTTAAAAACAAGCGGTGCTTGGGCGGCCACCGCTTGGTGGCCGGGCAAAATTGGCTAAAAACGAGCAGGCTACTTTTGGGTAATATGACCATAGCATTAGGTCAAAAATCAAAGCCGCTAGGGCAAAGGCTGCTGAGTGTTCGCCGCCCGGTCGCCGCCCGGTCGCCCCTGGGAGATCAGTCGGTCACTGGACCGCGAGTTCAAAATCGGTCAGCAACCTTTGACCTAGCGGCTTTGATTTTTGACTTAAATCGCTCGACGGCGAACGCTTGATAAGGTCGGTGTCCGGGCGGCAAACGCCTGGGCACCGAGCGTATTTTGGCGCCCCGCCGATCGCCGGCCAGCTGCCGGGCAATTTCCTTATAATTAGCCGGTGGCCGGTGGGAGATCGCTCGGGTATCGGTGGGTCATCGATCGGTCACTGCCGGGACGCCGCCCGGAGAAGCTCTCCGATTTCACCCAGTTTTGACCTAAAATCGACTGGCGACGAACGGGAAATCGACAGGGCACTGCCCAGGCATCGCTGGGGCTGGGGCTCTACAGCCTGCTCGACGTCTCCAAAAAATAGTTGGGCGATGCCTAAATTCCAGCGGCGACCGAGCAGGCTACTAATCCGTTGGTCGCTGCTCTGATTTGTGACCATAGCTTTACATGGAAAGGCGAATCCCGTACTTACATGGGATTGTTTGGATATGCATGGAGGTATACCCTAGGTACACCAAGGAGGATCTCTTTGGTTACACCAACGAGACAGGCACAAGACACACAACAGGCCGACTATTCAAAGGATAACAAGTCATTTTCTTGAATGGTCAAAAATCGGTCGGTTTGGCGGTTTAACTGGGGTATGCTTCCTATTTTCATATTAGATAAATAACATATTACTAGAGCAAATACTGTAACTTACGGGGGTTAGCCGGTGGGCTCGAGGATTGCAAAAAACATAAGTGGGACAATAATGGTTTTGCTCCCTTATTCAAACTCAAGAGATGAAGCGGTTGAAATTTTTTTTTTAGCATCTAATCAGAAAGATACCGGTACAAAATAATGAAATGCTGTCCGTTATGCGGTATCATTGAACTTGAAGACGCTTAAAGACATTACTTTGCACTTGTTTTCAGTTAGGAACCATCGCTCATGAGATCGGGCACTCAATGGGATTCGAACATGAGCAGTCGAGACCAGACCGCGACGACTATGTCGAAGTTTTTTTGACAAACGTCGAGACAGATCAACAACACAATTTTGAGAAGGAGTCACTTGATGACGTTATGGCTAGCGAAGTAGTCAAATATGATCTCACATCTGTCATGCATTACGGAGCATACGTAAGTATATAGTCTCCGGATATTTTCATGCATTAAACAAAAATCTCCATCCTTTTATTCGACAAAAGAATGATTTTGTTAATATGAACAGTTTTTGAATAATTTGTATATATCAGTGACGTTCGAAAAACTTATTTCTAGGTTACCTAGAAGTGCATATCCAGATGGCCAAGAAGAACAATAGCTCGCAAGAACGTTTCGTGAAGCTTCAATTTCTCTGAGTTTTGGCAAGACTGAAAGACTGTCATAGGCCATCGGTCGACTGGCCGGATTTCCTAATAGTTGAATACTGCTGCAATCTGAGGCACCTCTGAAAACCAAGGAGATTCGAGGCGAGCATCGACTTTATATATCTACTGTATATACCATTATATACCTACTGTATAGTCTACTATGTAAAGGGGCCCCGTTCGCAAGCTGTGCTTCACTGGGGTCCCAAACCTATCATTCTTGTGTTCTTTGCTGTTATATCTTGTACCATTGTTCATGTTTGATTTGGTTTGAATAAACTTGAACTTGAACTTGAACTTTCCTTGGTAAAATCCAATCCACTGCCCTTGTATTGGAGCCTGCAAGCGGGTAATATGGGGCCCTAAGGGGGGGGGGGGGGGTACTGAGCATACTTTGGTGTGTCTGGTACTTCGGGAGGCCTCATGAGGGCATCGTCAAAGATGAACAAGAGAACAAAGATATCGAGTGGGGGGAACAATGGGGAAGGATGCATATTAGGAAGTGGTCCTTTTTTATATATTGACCTCCCACTTTCTCTTTCTCTCCTCATCTCTGTTTCTTTGATTTGTTTGGTTTTTTGTTTATTTCACTAATCAATTGGGGACATAATATGTACGGGGACCTAGGAGTGAGGGTGCTAAAGAAGATTCACTTCCCATCAATAAGTAGGTGATATAGGGGGCTGCAGCTTAAAGAGAAAGGGCACCTTAAAGGCGTGATAATTTGTCCACCTTTTCGCATGCTTCCTTCCAAAGGCATCCTTCAACACCTTACTGAAAGAGTCGCTTCAAGATAGCCTATATGCCCTTTTCCAACAGCACTGGTGAATTTCGCCTACTAATTGATATATTTGGTAAAAGATTCTTGAGAAATGCATGTACAATCGACTAATCACTTTCATTGAAAGATTTCAGTTGCTTTTCAGTAATCAATTTGGCTTCAGGTCTAAACACTCAACCTCTTCTGCTCTCATTGAATTTATTCATACTATCACAAGAGCTATGGATGCTAAAGATATATCTATCGGTGTGTTTTTAGACCTTTCAAAGGCCTTTGATTGTTTAAATCATAAAATATTATTAGCAAAACTATTTTGTTTAGGCATCAGAGGTATCCCTTTGAAATGGTTTCAGAGCTATTTAGATGACCGAAAACA
Organism: Strongylocentrotus droebachiensis; assembly: GCA_035222895.1. Classification (NCBI taxonomy): domain Eukaryota; kingdom Metazoa; phylum Echinodermata; class Echinoidea; order Camarodonta; family Strongylocentrotidae; genus Strongylocentrotus; species Strongylocentrotus droebachiensis. The sequence continues at coordinate 56,456 of JAVYIG010007146.1, forward strand.
ATTCACTGTTTACAATAAAAACCAATCTGATATGCAAAAAATCTCATGCGGAATTCCGCAAGGGTCAATTCTAGGCCCTCTACTTTTTCTAATATATTGAATGATATTCATAAATGGTCTTCCAAACTTAGTTATGTCCTCTTTGCAGATGACACTACAATTTCTTTATCAAACAAAGATGAAGCAACCCTTATTCAAACTTTAGACCATGAACTAGAACATGTCGCCCATTGGCTCAAACTTAACAAGCTACTACTTAATACTAACAAAACTCACATGATGATTTTCACCAAAAGAAATATTGATATTTCCAACTATAAGGTATATCTAAATGGCTCTGAAATCACAATAGTATCTAACACAAAATTTCTAGGAATTCAAATTGATGACAAATTGCGTTGGCATGACCATCTAAATTACATATGTACAACAATTTCACGAAATATTGGTGTAATGAACAAACTAAACTATCTGCCTAGAAATATTTTGTTATCTCTTTACTACACACTCATTTACCCTTTTCTTATATATTGCAATATTGTCTGGGCCTCAGCTTCTCAAGTAAAAATGTTGAGAGTATATAGATTGCAAAAAAGAGCAGTGAGGATAATTTGTAAAATGCCTTTCCTTGCCTCCACTAAACCTTTATTTACTCAATTAAATCTTGAATGTATTCGATTTGTATAAATTAAGACTGGCCATTTTTATGTTCTCTTGTCAGAGACAGATCTTGCCATTATCTCTGACTCGCTATGTTTCCATTAACTCTTCAATCCACTCCCACTGTACTCGTTCAAATGCAGACTTTCACATCCCATATGCAAGAACTTCAGTTTCTCAAAAGACAATTTACTATGCAGGTCCCAAACTATGGAATGCATTGCCACCTTATCTAAAATCTGCATCCTCTCTGAATGTTTTCAAGAGACAATACAAAGAAAGGCTTTTACAATCTTATCCACATTGAGTCACCTGTTGTTTGTTGTTTATGTCAATGTTAATTGTTATATCCCTGGTTTGTATGGGTTTTTTTCTTTTTATAATTGTTATTTCTATTTGCTATTTTGTATGTACTATTATTCTGCTTGGGTCTAATTTCATCCTATGTATTAACTTTACTTCTCATCTTGCCTTTCTCTCCTTCAATTTTCCTTCCTCTTCCCCTCTCTCTCTCTCTCTCTCTCTATCTATCTCCCTCTCTTGTTTCTCTCTGACCCAGCTGTAGCTGTATATGTATTCTCTCCCTTCTGTTGTTGTACATGCTACAGTATACAATGCAATTCATTTTATTCTAAGGGGTCGAATTCACAAGATCTTTGAGTAGATCTTTAATCTGATCCTCACTCAATTTATGTTATTTTTGTTGTCATCTACTGATTTTACTATGCCCATCTTTTTATATTTGTTATACATGTATGCGTTTATTCGCAATTCTATGTGTCTGTTTTTTATATTGAGTGAATAAATTATTTGAATTTGAATTTGAATTTGAATTTGAATTATTTGAATTTGAATTATTTGAATTATTTGAATTTGAATATTATATATATCCGGACTGGATAAATATAGCGTAGTCCCATATACAACTTTCTGTTTACAGTGCTTGTAACTTTACCAAGACTGGGCCAAATTTCTTATCATTTTGATCATTCCAGAACCTTGCAGTACACACCAATACTTGCTAGATGACCAACCTTTTCTGGTCGATTCCACAAGTTTCTTTCACGATGCATTCGCATGACAAGAACTGTTCTATACTTTTAAAATGGGCAGTACAACTTGAAATCAAAATGTAAATCTTCGTTTTCATCTTCTTTTAAAATACACCTGTATTGGTATATTCAAAATATCTCAAGGACTTTACTCCGGGTTAATATCTATTATTTCTATCGCCACACAGGAATTCGCCATCAATAAAAACATGCCGACGTTGGTAACAAAGCGACCATTCGACATGCAGTATATCGGTCAAAGGTCTGGTCTCAGTTTCTACGATGTCAAATTAGCCAACTATATCTACAACTGTAATTCTACTTGTGACGCCCTTCTTGACTGCGCCAACGAAGGCTTTGTAGACAAAACATGCACATGTCAATGCCTCCCTGCTTGGACGGGGGCGCTCTGCAACGAAAAATCAAATGTACCCGAAACAGGTGAGTTGCGTAATACTATTTAGTAGTAAGCTGGGTACAGTTTCGCCTTTTGCCGAGGGGGAGGGGGGGGGGGGGGTGGGGGGAGGGGCGGTGACGCATTTTACCCGTATATCAAATCTTTGTTGTCTAAATTTGGCAACAACAATAACAATAAAGATGACAATAACAGAAACAACAACAAAATGATTTATCAAAGCGGGTGTTATTTTCTCATCTTATAATTAAATAAGCCAAAATTATGTATTTAGGAACGATATTCAGGCACCTATATGCCTGATTTCGGAATTAAAACAAAAGAACAAAAACTGAACACCAGCCTTCTTGCCTCATAATTACCTTCAATATGTTGCTCGGTCCAGCAATATTACAAAAGAATACCGTTGTGGGCCACCGAATATTACATACCCATGCTTCACCTGGTGGTGGAATATTTTCACAATAATCTCCCCATTCATGGATAGGTTTTATACTTCATTATTCTTGTTTGATGTAATAATGATTTGTTTTGTTTTAATTCAAAGTGATGACAGATAATTCGAGCGAGCGAATCGAACTAGTAGATAGTGATGCTTTTATTCACATCAGCAGACATTTATACAGGATTATGAATCCACTTAACTGTAAAATAAAGAGAACTGATCATGCTATTATAGTCTTTAAAACAAATCATAAGTCGATGAACAGAAATATGTTCCTGCGACAATTATTTCCGGGTTTATTGACAGGTTTAGAGTAAGGTTTACAGTGTTGGGTCCAAGGTTGACGTAAAAAAATCGGGTAGTTTAGGAAATTGACGCGGATCATGTCGTCCAAACTATTAGACTTCATCATAAACTCACTTAAGAAATCCAGCCATCTGATTGGTCGAAATTGGAGTCGTGATTTTAGCCATTTCCGTATTAGGAACGAAAATGCCCGAACCGGTCAATAGTCCAAGAGTGAGATCCCTCAAAATTCCGGTTACCATGCAAACAATTAAATTTTGCTGCGATACCCATTGGTTTACGTGTTAAAATGTTCTTTGAGCGAGCGCGGACACCATACAGTGCTTTTTGTCTGCTATTCCCAACTGATCGAAAATTTCAGTCATTTTTCCAGCAAAGATAAATAGACAGTTTCACAGATTTTCCGTAATGTTAATTAACCAATCTTTTCGAGAACTTGCACCTCTTGCCATGACCCAGAGGCGCACCGCCCACCCATGAGCCATTATTCTATTCTATAAAATTGTATTTATCAAACCCCAACCATGATGCGTCATATTATATAATGTCAACTTAACATTCTCTTTCTCTCTGCTCGTTCGAAAAGGAATATACTGTTTTTATTTTTCTCTCTCCTTCTCTCTCTCTTTCAAAGTTACTGAGATCACCAGAACTGAGCCATCTGGGGAGATCACATCCCCTGACTATGAATCTGGACAGTACTCCGTAAACTCAGCCAGCATGATTTATATCGTTGTGAGTTAAACTATCTCTGCTTTCTTCCTGCCCACCAAACCGACTCTAAACCGTCTCCAAACTGACCGATTCCTGGCCATTTGTAAAAATGTAATATTTCGCGCGGTCTGTTGTCTATTATGCAGATGGTAGAAGAATTATTAAGAAAAGAGGCACTTTATGCAGATCATGGTAGAGTATAACATGTAATTAGGAGTTATAATTTCCACTCTTTATTTTCTAACACAAAAATGATCCTGAAGGAATTAAGCATATTTACTGTTAACGTGGCAACACTGGATATATTACGACCAATTTGTTGAAAGCTAGCCTTGTCTTTAATTTCAAAGGGCCAACCTGGAGCTACGATTACATTAACGTTTGACGCATTCGATATGGAAGATCCAGGCAGTCGCGGGTGTTGGGACTACGTTCAGGTCAACAAGGATGACCCGCGATACGGAGGCGAGAAGTCTTGTGGAAACCAAATACCAGCCCCAATCGTAGCAAAAGATAACATTATGATCTTGTTCTATTCCGACGAATCATATACCGGCAAGGGATTCAGGGCCCATTTTACCATTGATCAACCACTAACCGAAGCACCTGTCGTAACTACCAGAGCACCAACCACACCTGTCGTAACTACTAAAGCACCAACCACACCTGTCGTAACTACCAAAGCACCAACCACACCTGTAGTAACTACCAAAGCACCAACCACACCTGTCGTAACTACCAAAGCATCAACCACACCTGTAGTAACTAACAAAGCACCAACCACACCTGTCGTGACTACCATAGCACCAACCACACCTGTCGTAACTACCAAAGCACCAACCACACCTGCAGTAACTACCAAAGCACAAACCACACCTGTAGTAACTACCGAAGCACCAACCACATCTGTAGTAACTACCAAAGCACCAACCAAACCTGTCGTAACTACCAAAGCACCAACCACACCTGTCGTAACTACCAAAGCACCAACCACACATGTAGTAACTACCAAAGCACCAACCACACCTGCAGTAACTACCAAAGCACAAACCACACCTGTAGTAACTACCAAAGCACCAACCACACCTGCCGTAACTACCAAAGCACCAACCACACCTGCAGTAACTACCAAAGAACCAACCACACCTGCAGTAACTATCAAAGCACAAACCACACCTGTAGTAACTACCAAAGCACCAACCACACCTGTCGTAACTACCAAAGCACCAACCACACCTGCAGTAACTACCAAAGTACCAACCACACCTGCAGTAACTACCAAAGCACAAACCACACCTGTAGTAACTACCAAAGCACCAACCACACCTGCAGTAACTACCAAAGCACAAACCACACCTGTAGTAACTACCAAAGCACCAACCACACCCGTAGTAACTACCAAAGCACCAACCACACCTGTAGTAACTACCAAAGCACCAACCACACCTGTAGTAACTACCAAAGCACCAACCACACCTGTCGTAACTTCCAAAGCCCCAACCACATCTGTAGTAACTACCAAAGCACCAACCACACCTGTAGTAACTACCCAAGCACCAACCACACCTGTAGTAACTACCAAAGCACCAACCACACCTGTAGTAACTACCAAAGCACCAACCACACCTGTAGTAACTACCAATGCACCAACCGAAGCACCAACAACTGAAGGTATACCAAAGACTTCTTGTTCTCTTTTCATCATAGATGCTGAAACTTGTCAATTGTATAATAGGTACACCCTCTTAGACTGGTCAGATATGACGCGGTAAACCGTCGGAAAAAACGAAGGAAAAAACGCCACATTAAAAAAAAATGAATTGCAACTGCGAGCAACAAACGTGACAAAATTGTCCTACGCGTATTCACTGTGCTCTGTGTTAAAAGAAAGAGGAAATTTAAAGCTCATTACACTATTGCACGCAATTATGATTTTTTTTTAATTGCCGCGTTTACCACTGCATATCTGAACGAGGCTTCAGAATTCTAGATACTGGATTATCTTCCTTTTCATGAATTGCTTCCTGGGCTTTCCAAAATGGTCTTTAAAATGTAAATCCTGAAATACAAGTACATGTACTCTGTATAGAGTGCTTGAGCCCAGGTATGTGTCGGTACAACAATTCTCAAATTACACAACGGGGGAATGCCTGTGCCAAACAAATCATGTGTACCACTAGATTGCTGACAAAATCGTTGCTTTCTGAACATTTATTTAAATATTTGATCAGGTAATCCAAAATAGAGAATGGAGCACACTAATAGTATGTGTGAGTTTGAAATCGAATGACAAGGAATAATTATATTCACACTGCTAAACCGAAAGATTATTAGCCAATCGGGATAAGGTAATTTTGTGTTTGGTGTGTTGTCGGTGTGATTATTATATACGTGTGTTCGTATATATATTTATATACAAATGTGAAGCATGTTATTGACATCATCATTATCGTTATTATTATTATTATCTTTATTATCATTTGTATTATTATTATTATTATTATTATTCTTGTTGTTGTTGTTATCATTAATATGGAAATATTTGAGGGTGTCTTTTTACAAGGGGTGGGGCGGTTGGGCAATCCGACACTAAATGTATTCCCATACATCCACAGCCCTGTATTAATAAACATTTACGATTAATGGTAAGTCATCCAATCAATCGTAAACTTTCACAAACAATTTTCTCTTTAGTACAGAGCAGCGATCGGTTTGAATCACATGCAATTGTTTATAAGGCGAGGCACAGAAGTACATTTATAAAATTACCATTGTTCATTTTCATTTCCCCCCTCAGCGCCACTGAGTACCTTAACATCCCCAAACTACCCGAATGCTTACAATGCCCAGGACAGTAAAGTCTACCGCTTAACTACTGCTGTAGGCAAAAAGATTTATCTACAGATCGATGACATGGAGATTCAGGAGGGTGGTAATGGATGTGACAATGACGTCCTTATCGTCGATCTCGGAGGTACTGACGAGGTTTTGAAAACACGGTAAATAAATCAATTTTAAATGCATTAAAGAATAATGATTGTCTCGCAAATGTTAGTCTAATTTGATCCGAGTCGGTAGGATTTTCTAGATATTAGGAAAAAAAACATAATATATGCAATATTTTTATCAAAATGTAAAATCACTTCCCTTCCTCTCCTAAATTTATAATAATGATGTAATGGCAAATTTGAATTGAGAGGGGCCTTATGCTATGATATAACGTATGACATCGTATTTTGGTGGTATATTTCAGACTGTGTGGAACCAGGACTAATGTTGGTCCATTCGTATCCGTGTCGAACATATTGGAGCTGACATTCATCACCGATAGATACGAAGAGAGAAAAGGCTTCAAGGCATCCTACAAAAGTATCACACCTGTCGTAACTACCATAGCACCAACCGAAGCACCAACAACTGAAGGTATACCAAAGACTTCTTGTTCTCTTTTCATCATGGATGCTGAAACTTGTCAATTGTATAGAGTATAATAGGTACACCCTCTTAGACTGGTCAGATATGACGCGGTAAACCGTCGGAAAAAAACGAAGGAAAAAACGCCACATTAAAAAAAAATGAATGGCAACTGCGAGCAACAAACGTGACAAAATTGTCCTACGCGTATTCACTGAGCTCTGTGTGTTAAAAGAAAGAGGAAATTTATAGCTTATTACACTATTGCACGCCATTATGATTTTTTTTAATTGCCGCGATTTCCGCTGCATATCTGAACGAGGCTTCAAAATTCTAGATACTGGATTATCTTCCTTTAATGAATTGCTTCCTGGGCTTTCCAAAATGGTCTTTAAAATGTAAATCCTGAAATACAAGTACATGTACTCTTTATAGAGTGCTTGAGCCCAGGTATGTGTCGGTACAACAATTCTCAAATTACATAATGGGGGAATGCCTGTGCCAAACAAATCATGTGTTCAAGTTCAAGTTCAAGTTCATTTATTCAAAACCACACAAAACATGATATAATCTTTTACATGCAAAAGAGACTGGTAATAGAACATCATTAAGTGAATGGTTGTAGGACCCCTGTAGAAGCTAAGCTTGTGAGCGGGGCCCTATAGTCAACAAAATACATACATTAACGATATGGCAAGGTGAATAAAAAGAATGTAATGTTTATACAAGGGATGGAAACAAACTAAGCTACAGAATATAGAACACAAAAAAAATATATTCACACACACGCGCGCACACGCACACACACACACACACAGTCCTTAGTGGTCTATAAGCATTTGAGAATGAGAAATTATTAAGATACAAAGTAGAATTATGTCAGTCTTCCAAGTAGGTACGTTTTAGATAACCTTCTAAACCTAGAAAGAGTTGTACTATTTTTTATATCATCAGGCAAACTGTTCCATTCTTTGATGCAAGAGATATGGAAGGAGGTCAGAGTGATATTTGTTCTTGCAAAAGGCTGATGAATAAGACCCCTTTGACGTGTATTGTGTACCACTAGATTGCTGACAAAATCGTTGCTTTCTGAACATTTATTTAAATATTAGATCAGGTAATCCAAAATAGAGAATGGAGCACACTAATAGTATGTGTGAGTTTGAAATCGAATGACAAGGAATAATTATATTCACACTGCTAAACCGAAAGATTATTAGCCAATCGGGATAAGGTAATTTTGTGTTTGGTGTGTTGTCGGTGTGATTATTATATACGTGTGTTCGTATATATATTTATATACAAATGTGAAGCATGTTATTAACATCATCATTATCGTTATTATTATTATTATCTTTATTATCATTTGTATTATTATTATTATTATTATTGTTCTTGTTGTTGTTGTTATCATTAATATGGAAATATTTGAGGGTGTCTTTTTACAAGGGGTGGGGCGGTTGGGCAATCCGACACTAAATGTATTCCCATACATCCATAGCCCTGTATTAATAAACATTTACGATTAATGGTAAGTCATCCAATCAATCGTAAACTTTCACAAACAATTTTCTCTTTAGTACAGAGCAGCGATCGGTTTGAATCACATGCAATTGTTTATAAGGCGAGGCACAGAAGTACATTTATAAAATTACCATTGTTCATTTTCATTTCCCCCCTCAGCGCCACTGAGTACCTTAACATCCCCAAACTACCCGAATGCTTACAATGCCCAGGACAGTAAAGTCTACCGCTTAACTACTGCTGTAGGCAAAAAGATTTATCTACAGATCGATGACATGGAGATTCAGGAGGGTGGTAATGGATGTGACAATGACGTCCTTATCGTCGATCTCGGAGGTACTGACGAGGTTTTGAAAACACGGTAAATAAATCAATTTTAAATGCATTAAAGAATAATGATTGTCTCGCAAATGTTAGTCTAATTTGATCCGAGTCGGTTGGATTTTCTAGATATTAGAAGAAAAAAACACAATATATGCAATATTTTATCAAAATGTAAAATCACCTTCCTCTCCTAAATATATAATAATGATATAATGGCAAAGTTGAATTGAGAGGGGCCTTATGCCATGATATAACGTATGACATCGTGTTTTGGTGGTATATTTCAGACTGTGTGGAACCAGGACTAATGTTGGTCCCTTCGTATCCGTGTCGAACATTTTGGAGCTGACATTCATCACCGATAAATACGAAGAGAGAAAAGGCTTCAAGGCATCCTACAAAAGTATCACACCTGTCGTAACTACCATATAGCACCAACCACTTCATATCTTGCTATCTAATTCCTCAGTCACATCTCCAAATCGACTCCAAACTGACTCTAAACCGACCGGTTTTTACTCCATCATTATTACCATGCGGTCGGTCTGTTCTCGGTGTGGAGTCGGTCTCGCTGGTGTGACTATAGGGTATTCATCATTTCTTCTTAACTGTTTCATTATTAATTGTTTAAGGTAAATTATATTTGAAATTCTATTCTATACTACCTTTTGAGGGCATTTAGATATTTTAGAAGAAGATTATATTGCTAATTTAGATGAGATTGATCCTTCATTATAACATTACTCTGAGTGGAAGAGGAAACAAAGTATTGAACAAAATGACCCCAAAAAATATATTTAAAAAAAAGCTTTAAATCTTTTTAAAAGTCAAGGACATATTATCATCATGAAGAAACTCCGAGCGGAAATTCAGCCACATTTGATATCATAAACGGAGACCAATCCTCAGATTTATTGTGTAAATCATTTTCAAATTTATTTAAATATCCCAATGCTAAATTCATGATGGAACACATATATTTGACATGGTGTTTTGAAGATAACAGATTGTTATACCCTCTTATGTAAAATATATTCACTCTATCATAAACCTAAGAATGATAATAATGTTGTAGTAGTTCTATATAAATAGATAAAATAATGTCGGGTTCTCCTTAAATGACGTCATATACGCCCGCGTTGCCAAATTATGGGAGATCCTCCATTCCTATAGTGCTCATTAGATACAAACAATTACTTTCGACTGTCTTATCTCAAACATGTTTTTTCCTGGAATTTAATTCCTCTTCAATATTTTACGTCGTAAGATAGTATTGTGTCCTCTATACACTTTAAACCATAACACATTGTAAATTTTACCCCAGAGTGGGCAGATTAAAAATTACCCGACAAAATTGCATGTTCCCTTTTATTTTTACCCAATATTGGCTATTATTTAGAGTGTTTATTCATTTCCTGTTTAATTATCTATTTGTCGTACTTAGTTTCTATCATAAGTAGTCATGTGATTTGCTTGTTGGTGAATTAAGTTAAAGGTCATCAGAATCAATGTAATAATAGGGAGTATTGAATAAATAGTAATTTAATAGAAAATATCTTTTGTCTATTGGTATTCATTCGTCTGCTGTTTAGACATTTTTCTATGTATGGCTTGCGTTTTGCTCAGAATACAGTTCGTTTGTTCATGCAGGGACATGGAAACCAATTTTCTACCATATTCACATTATCCTCAGTCGATAAGAGCAGCATTCTATATGGTGGAAATAGTAATCTTTACAATAACTTTACTTTTTATGTACATGCCCTCTCAAATAATTGCCTCGATTTTCGTCGGTTCGAATTAGTGTTCCAAATAGGGCTTAAATGTCGATCATTGTTAAACTCGTAATTCGTTTTGTTCACTATTCTTCAGCGGCGGAGATTATTTTTCTCTTTGATCTAGGTTATGGTGATAGAAATTAATCCAATGCAGCTATCAAATTTAGTCTTTGAGATTTTAGTGTTCATTGTTGTTTGAAATAACAATGCCTGCATGTAGAATCATAAGGTCATGCCTGTATTGAATATGTAGGGCGGAACCAACACCAACATTTATACGATATTTAGATGAATAAAAACATTAACAAAGATTTAGAAATGCGATTTTAAAGAATAGTCTAGCATGAAAAGAAATTATAAATTTATATCAGTTATTATATACCTCACTTAAGAAATCCAGTCATCTGATTGGTCGAAATTGCATTCATAAACTTCAACTATTTCTGTAAAATTCCCAGTAACCATGGTTATTGGGAAAATAGTTCAGTCTCCATGGTTACCCCATAGGTTTACATGTTAAAAATGGTCTGAGCGATCGAGGATACCATACGTGTGCGAAGAATTGGTCGGTAATGTCAATACAATTGAATCTCGATCGATCTTACCGACAATTTTATCTTGCATTGTTGACATGAAGACGAAAATAAACTCTCAAAAACAAAAAAACAACATCTGCCGATAGATCTTGATCTAAGTTCGTGCCAATATGCATTGCAAAAGTAAAAGAAGGGTCCGTTTAATGGAGCTTTTGCGAAGCATCCCTCACGCGAAGCTGTTTTCAATCATCCATTTTAATGTATATATTGGAGAAAACTGCCAAGCATGGTAACGGTGCGCGATAGCCGAGTGGTCTAAGGCGTTGGTTTCAGATACGTCACCTGTTGTACGCAATAGTTCGATTCCCATCTTCGACAACAAAAAAAAAAATATATATATATTTTTTAGTCTATTTTTTTCGGCATATAAAAGTATTAATGACTGCTTTAATATTCGAGAAATAGTTGTTTTTATACGCTCTCGGGAAGGTTACAATTGGGCTATTCCCGTCGGCACGCCTCGGGTAATAGCACAATTCTAACCTTCCCTTGAGCGTATAAAAACAACTATTTCTCTCAAAGCAGTCATTAATACTATATTATTCACAGGCGCGGTTCGAGATTTTGTCTTTGTTTGTGTGTGTGTGTGTGTGTGTGTGCGCGTGCGTGCGCATTATCGATCGTCCGAGACCAACTGCAAGAAAACACACCTTTTGTCCGAGGACGAAATTTACTTCCGAGGACGTAACATGCTGTCCTCGGGAGTAATAGACGTGCAAAAGGATATTCTACGTCCGAGGACGCATCTGACCTTAAATAAGGCCTGTCCTCGGATGTTCGAAAAGAAAAGAATCGACACACTTAACACTCCCGTTGGTATATCGTCGTGTGTGTCTTGAAATGTTAAGAGCGCCCCCTGCGGACACACAGATCCTCGGGATCGATCGTTGTGAGCTAGCGCGCGCGAGCTTGCAAAAATGCAGCGCAGCTAGCTGGCGCGTTGTATTAGAAGCGCGAGACTCGACCGTGTCGTCGATGACTGATCGTGCGCGCGGGACTAGACTAGAACGGTGGCTTATTTCACGATTTGGCCCTAATATTGGAACGATGCCGGTATCACTTTATGGACCAAAAGGGGTGATAATTACGACCAGTTTATTTAATTATAATTTTATTTTAATCTTTAGTTTTCAGTTCAATCATTTAATCAGAACTAGAAGATTGGGACAGGTCTTTTTTATATTTGTTGATCGTCTGGTTGATTTGGAGAAATTAAACCAGTTCATTGAATTCAGTGTTTGGGAAGGCTCGAGGCCAGATGTTATTTGGGGCCAAGGTGAGTAAAGTTAGACCTAGTCTATTTCTGATTCATACATCTTTTTCTGGGGACTCTGGTGTGGAGATGTACTAGTGCACTGAACTTATAGTTTGCAATGTGTATGAATGTATGCATTAACAAAGTGTGGAGCCTTGAGGTGTACTGACCATGCATGGGAAATGTTGAGCCATGCAAAAATTCAAAGATTTTTATGAATATTTGCATGAGAAATGTATTAAACAGTGGCGGCGGAACATTTGGGGGAGGGCTGGGGTATGTTGCCCCCCCCCCCCCCATTGAAATCAAATCAAATTATATTGATAATGAAAACTAGAGTCTTTTTTATGTACATGTATAGATGGGGGTGCGGTGTCCGGAGACTTAACACAAATAAAATCGCCTCCTTCTGCCTTTGAATTTCACAAAAACTATGGATCAAATAACTAAAATAATTATGAGCATTTGTGATTTATAATATTGTCTTACATTACATTCAAACAAATTATGAAATCTTGCTTCCAAATTTCTTGAAATTGCCGTTTTGTCCGGATACCCAACCCGTCCGGACACCCAATGACACCCAGTGACATAATATACAAAATAAAGACAACAAAACAACAAAAACAAGAACAAAAAAAAGAACAAATACTTCTCTATAGAAGTATTTCAGCCATTCTCGGTAAAGAAATTGTACACCTAAAAGTATGAATTAAAGAACAATTATTTAGGCATTAATTTTGCTGCATGATATCATCTGCTATTGCTAATTAAGTTCTACACACGTATTGTTAATATATTTTTCATCAGATTTTGTTTACATAGAGAGGGTTCATTTTGAACCCCTCCAAAAAGTTCCGTAACTCGACTTTGAGGGGATATCTTTTTTGTTACGGAAACTGTTTAGTGGTATATAAATGGAAAGATTCATTTCCTTTTGATAATGATATGCCATCTGTTCTGATTGTGGAATCACGGATTATGCAGAACCCCTAGATATATAATATAGGGAATGTAAAAATTAAAATGCTAAATATTGTTTTCTGACAAAAGTTTCAATTTTTTTCTTGGTTTGAGGGACTTTGTTGGCAATTGCATAGGATGGACTGAGTTTGAATGATGTTGATGCTGATGCAGGAAAGTCCACACATTGTGTATATTTATTTGCAAAATGGACTGAATGTGTGCGGAAAAATGTTGAACCCCGTCATTAAAACGGTCTTATGTTTTGGACAAGTTTGAGATATTGGTATAGTTTTAAATTTACTTTTAAAAAACTTTCCACTTCAAACCCTAAATAATGCAGTAATATGTCATTCTTTATTTTTCAGATAACTCATACATGTATGCACATAATGGGAACATGTCCCGTCAACATCACAAATCATTCATTTAAAACATTAATGAAGTAATCATGGCATGAATACAAGGAAACAACAACAATAACCAAAAGGAGAAAAGACCAGACTTTTTTTGTTAGAAAACAATGGATTTTGCTAGATATATATTAAGGTCTACTGTGCAGTCCATGATTACATAATGAGAACAGATTGCACACCATTGTAACGAACAATAATGAAGCATTCCAATAATACAAGTTTTACCATTCATAGATCAGTAATCATTCCACAAACTTTTTTGAGGGCTGTATATCCAATCAGATCAATGGCTTTTTCATTTTGATTGTGGCTTCTACCTGCTTTTCTCCCAATAGACTTCCCATCTGGACTCCTGGTCAAATATTACAGCACCTCCACCCACTCCAGAATCCTCTTTTTCTTCATCTTTATCTCTATCACCTCCATCTACATCAGATTCCTTGTCATATAATCTTTCCCTTGTTGTTTTTCCTCCATCTCCACCATCTTCTCCTTCAGAATCCTTGGCTTCTTTTTTCTACTTCTTCGTTATCTGCATCATCTCCATCTACATCAGATTCTTTATCATTTAATATTCCCCTTCATTCTCCTCCTTCCCCACCCTCTTCTCATACCTGTTCTATGTTTCATATGTCTTCACCATCTCGCACCTCCCTGTGTTCTCCATCTCTTCGAGTTGATGTTCAGTTGTATATTCTGTTCATCCTCTCCATGTTGATTGTGGTATTGATTGTATTTTTTTGTGATATTTTGCTTGTAACTTCTGGTATTCTTGTTGCTGTTGTATCATTGTTCATCTATTTCTTATCATCACCACGCATATGGTATCGGGATTTTCTCCCTGCATGTACTGATATTCCAAAATAATATGGTGAGTGATTCCATATGCTATTTCATTGTATTTATTTTGAACCATTAAACTGCTAACAGATCACTGAAATCCCCAGTGCAAATAACTCATTCCTTTGGTCTTCATTTTTATCATACACCATAAGGGTCCTATTATACTATGGGGTTTGTCATCTTTTGTCTGTTTGTCTGGTAGCAGATATTTGTGGGGATAAGTCTACTTCCATTTTTAACTTAATATTTTTTTTTGGTATTTTGAGAGATGAAAAGTACAAATTCACACTTTATTTTTGTTAAGCGTCTGTACACCCCCCCCCCCCCCCCCCTCTCCCCCCGGAATTTTTGTTTTAAAAGTCTTTCATTGATTTTGGCCTTTGTTGGGCATAAAGTACATGTTAAACAATATTTGCCCCTTTGTAACTTCTTAAATGTGTTCCTCTAATTTATTCTTTGAGCACACTAGTGATTGATGGTGCATGCGCAGGAGTGTCACTGCTGTACATGAGAGAAAGCCTCATCTGGGTCATGTAGCATATTTAAATTTAGTAGATCATGCCTTTTTTCAAGATCAGACTTGAAGGAATTGACATTGCAACAATTTATGACTTTGGATGGGAGATTGTTCCACAAGGTTTTTTAACGCAATATCTTTCATCATGCTATCTTAAATTTTAACTGGCCTTTGAGTCAAAATTTGATAAACAAGTTTCTTTGCAACCAAAACTGTACAAAAGGATAGCTTTACTAGGTAGATCAAAAAAAATACTTACCGTTCGTCAATTTGAAATTGTTAGCATATGCTTTGATATTGCCATTATTTGAGTATTGTTCCAACGCTTGGTCAAATTGTCATTTAAATGTAAAAAGTATACTTATAAAACAACATAAAAGAATGTGTCGTTTGGTTTTGGGTGTACCAACGTGCACCCCAACCTCACAAGTTTTGAATAGACTAAAGTGGGTCTCCATTTTCGACCAATGGAAATTTCACCAATGTAAGATGGTTTTTCAGGCTGTTAATGACCTAGCTCCACAATATATATGTAATTTGTTCTCTAAGTTATCTAATATTCATTCTCATAATACACGTTCTTCAAGAAATAATTCTGTTAAACTCTTACCGGTAAAAACTGAAATTGGAAGATCAAGTTATGTTCATTCTAGTTCTGTTATGTGGAATAGTTTACCCAATTTTGTTAAGAATTCACAAACCATCTCACAATTTGTTAAACATTTTTGGTATTCTGTTAAAGTTAATTCCCAAAATGCTGATCATTAGTTTAATTTAATTTTGCAGCCTAATGTTACTATTTTATGTATGTATACTTTACCTTTGTATTTTTCATGTATGTGTATTTTTTGTTGTAGGGCCCCAGTGAAAAACAGTGCCTTGATCACTGATTAGGCAACCCTACTAAAATAAAACAAATAAATAAATAAATAAATAAACTATACTTGGGGTTTAAATGATACATGCAATTTATGGAAGATTGGTAACAAGCTGTTAATATCCTCACTGGATCTTCACCGCTTTGAGTATTTTGAGACATCATCTGGTTTCTTTGAAAAACCCAGTCTATCTTGTTCCATGGATGTTTTTTGTTAAATTACAAACAAATTTAAGCTTTGTATTAGTCCATCAAAGGGGGAAACCCTTTTCAAAAATTAGGTATTTTTGTTAGCTCAATTATTCGGAAAATCAATGCATGTGTATCAAGTGTTTTTACTTTAATGCAAATATTTAGACCGAATCTATATTTTGTGACAGCTTTTTACACATGGATGGGCATAGTTTTAAGAATTTAATTTGCAGTGAACAGGGGAAAAATAGCCCCAGTACATAAAATTTAACCACCCCCCCCCCCCCCTCCCCGGCAGCTGGAATAAATCAGAAATTTGAAAGAACTCTTTAAAAATGAACTCCAGACCAAAAAATAACTGAATTTTATAAAAAGGTTCCAGAAAAATATTCCAGGGTAAAAAAGTAATGAAAATGTGATAAGAAATAAGGTACTTATGATTTTTTTTTTAGTTTCCCATATTTTTAGAAAACAATAAGTCACAATTCTTCTTCTACCTAACCTGCAAGGGCTGAATTCAATAGATATGGTTTAGTGATCCTACTGTGATTCTGTTGTGATAAAGCCTTTTGCAGGTTTAACCCATAGAGGTACATGCAGTGTCACCTTTTTGGCAGTATCTCCACATTCCAGAAAGCTGAGCGTTTAGCAACATAATTAGAGAAAAATACACTGAGTATTTTGAGCCTCTTTCCAGTGCAATGTGATTTTGCGTTCCTGAGTAAGGGCAGTTTGAATGTAGCAAATCACTGCGATCCTTAAATTGGTAATTTGCAAAGAAAATTTATAAATCACTACTTCTGCGTTAGCATTGGCCGTTTTCGTTCCAATTTTTTTCACAAAAAAATCTCTTTTTGATGCTATTATATCTAAATTCATTTATTTTTTATCATTTAATAGAGGGGAAAAAAATACATGTTGCCAATTTAAATATTGATTGAAGATTATTTTTGTATTTCCTAAAGGCTCTGTCCCTCCATGGATTAACAGGTAGAAGAAAAATTGTGACTGGCACTGTATGAATATTCATTTTAGTGAAGAGATGATGTTATACCATCACAATTTCCTACACGATTCGATTACAGAAAATGAGAAAAATCTCACTCAAATGAGAAAAATCTCATTTTCATGCAAAATAAAGTAAATCTGTTTTCTCTCTATAAATCTCCCAAAATGGGAAATTATGTCTACTATGACATATTTCAGGGTTATATTTTCAACTACATTTGCCAAATTTTTGATTTTTCTTGATTTCATCTTTATGATTTGTGTGACCTGATGACATCATCACTTCACTCAAATGAATATTCATATTGACTGGTCAAGAAGTGTTTTCCGAATCATAACTTCCATCTTTTCATGATTTTTGTACCATTTTGTAGGGAATATTTTTTTTTCCTTTTTATGAATCCAGTTATTTGGGCCTGGAGTTCTTTATTAATTCTAAGTTAAAGAGGAAAAAAGGGGGGGGGGGAGTGACATATGATATGTTACTTTAATATAGTTGACATACACTGTATAACTAGATGTTCATGTAGAGCATTTCATGATCCTCTTTTGACAGAGTCAGAGACGTAACCGCCGCATCTCACCCTACCATATAGCGGAGAGGTGGTGCGGCCTTGGAGAAGATCAGGAGGGATTTAAAAAAAAAATTATCAACGATGACATAGGTACTGTACACATAGATTATGCAGTTTAGTAGTGGCTGTATTGAACTAGTCCTTTGATGTGCAAGTCATGAGATCAAGGCTAGTTAAACCTTTAGGAAGACTTTTTGTATTTTGGTTCAATACCTTTTGATTCAAGGCTCTGAAAAATATGGTTCACAGATAACAGCATTGTACAAGCAGAAAGAGAGAAGAAAAAAAATCTACACAAAGTCTGATCATTGTGATCATTTATCGATCATTAAACGCAGAATTTTCAAAATGAATATAATCACTAAGATTGTCAAAAATCCTTAAATTAGCAGCATGTTTCTGCATTTGTTAATGTGATATTGAAAGATTTGGTCCACACTTGTGGTCGATTGTGCGGACATTCAGTAATAAAAAGAAACGTCAATTTTAAGCATTTTCTGGAGGTAACCCCCCCCCCCCCCCACACACACACCTTTGCTTTGTATGACCATGATTACATGGTACTCTGCCATAAGGTTTTTTTTGTTTTACTTTTTTTTAAACTTTAACAAAATATTTTCCTTCTCCACTTTTAGGACATGGACTTGTGACAAATAAACCCTTTTTAAAGGGAGATTTCCTCCTGGAATATCGTGGAATATTGTCCATTGCTGATGATCAGGATGATGAGAATGCGGATTACGTTTTCCACTTCTCGCATAAAAA
Source organism: Strongylocentrotus droebachiensis (assembly GCA_035222895.1). NCBI lineage: Eukaryota > Metazoa > Echinodermata > Echinoidea > Camarodonta > Strongylocentrotidae > Strongylocentrotus > Strongylocentrotus droebachiensis. The sequence continues at coordinate 75,095 of JAVYIG010007146.1, forward strand.
TACCGAGTATCGGTGAGTGATTTTAAAATCCTGTTTCTTCAGTTTATGCTGACTAACATTTGCATGCTTTATACATGTAGTCGAAGACTACATAAAGCATATTATGAAATATTATTATATTATGTTTTAAAAATATCAGCAAAATCATGAAAGTGTCTGTTAATGCAGTTTTTGTCTCGCCTGAACGATGTTCTGGCAGAGACCTAGTAATAGGAGTGGGCTATAAATGGATGATTCTTGATTTTCTTTTTGCAACAGCATGAAATGACAAAATATTTTGGCTTAGGGTCTGACAAAAATGTACGCCGGGCCAAACTCCATACCTGCCAACCAAAAAGCGGAATTTTTGTCTTTTGCATTTAATTAGGGGGTATCAAATATTTAGATGTTGATTACTATCTGAACACAACAATACCATTATCCATCCACCCGTCTTCTCATAACTCTTTATTATTAGCTGGTATTAACATTAAGAAAGCAAGACGCAAGAATTTCTCAAGATTGAGCGGTGTGCCTTTGTGAATTACAGCCAAAAATTTAGAGCACCTTGCATATCCGAGTCACAAGCACGAAATGCCAGTGAATATTGAAATATTGAAATACATTCTATTTAGAATCATTCACTGGCATCTTTTCAATTTGGTACCGCCCCATCAAACGTAAAAGCTTTTAGGTTTGTAGCTCTGAAAATAGAAAATGGCTACCGATTTACCCCCAAACTAGATTTTCGGGCATAACTAGTACAATCTTCCTCTAGTAACATGAATGTCATCAGTCCAATGTTGTTGCTGCCATATTTCGTATCCAGTACCAGCCCACATTAGGTGGTCCACTTGTAGAGCTTCATCCCCATGGTCATTCATGTAGAATAATGTTGCAAGGACTATATGGAGGAAAAAGTGGTAGGAGGAAAGACTGGAGATATTGTAGGATGCCAGAGAAGCTGAAACTAGAATATTTATAATTTTTATAATAATAACAATGTCCCATGTGGTCGCTGCCATATTTCTTATCCAGTACGAGCACGCATAGGTGGTCTACTTGGAAAGTTTCATCCCCATTGTCATTCAAGAAGAACACAATTATATCATCTTTTAGTTCCCCTCTCTCATCCATAATAAAATCGAGTGGTTGTTGAGTTTGGAAGATACAGGTTCAGGAGAGTGAAATATTCTATTCTCAGCTTCTCTGGCATCCTACAAGATTTCCAGTCTTTCCTTCTACCACTGTTTCCTCCATATAGTCCTTGCAACAGTGTTCTACATGAATGACCATGGGGATGACATGACCTACATGTATCAGTGTTGTGGTGCCTTGATGCTTGGCCTTAAGGCCTGTTTTTTTTAATGCCTTTGCCTTGAACTTGGTCTTGGGGTTTCAGGCCTTGGCCTTGGCCTTGCCTTGAGGGGGTCATGCCTTGGCCTTGAGAGTTTGGGCCTTGACTACAACACTGACATGTATACGCGTGCTCGTACTGGATATGAAATATGGTAGCGACCACATGGGACTGAATATATCCAGGGCATTTTAGGGGAAGATCGTACCAGTGCATGACCTTGACAGAAACCTATAATTTATCAAGTAGAAAGCCAAATTTTGGTTTCAGCAATGCTAGAGAAATGGAGGATTGTGCAAACTTGATCTAAGTTAATATGTCCTCATACGTTTATACAAACCTAGACTATGTTACTTTTGCAGCGCATGTTGTCCTCGTACATTTATGCAAACTTGAGCTGTCTTACAATACAATGTCCTCATAAATGTGCGCAAACTTTATCTGTGTTAATATGTCCTCATAGGTTTATACAAACAAAGACTGTGTTTCATTTGCAACGTATGTTGTCCTCATAGATTTATGCAAACTTGAGCTGTGTTACCTACTTTTTTTTACCCACTTTTTTCAGTTAACACGTGCAAGCCAATGGGAGTGTGTAAAAATGGTATTATACCCAGCCCCAATTGTGGCAGCCCCCCCCCCTCTTTCAAAACGTTCCGCGGCTCCTGCTTAACTTCTTAGAAAAGTGAATATACGTTGCAAGAAACACAAATCAAGTTTGCAGCAACTCATGGGGACTTTGCAAATCTGCAGCCTGTAACATAGAGAGATACGATTAATTTTGCAATAAATCGTATCTCGATATGGTACATAATTTGCCATAGACTTGCGATTAATATTTATCGTAAGTTTAATTGCATGTTTTATAAACCCCTGGACTGTGCTACTTTTGCATGGCATTTTCTTCGTACATTTACACAAATACCATGTCCTCATAAGTTTGCGCAAACTTGGTCTGTGTGAAATACCTGTGCAATATCGAGTCTTCCTATCAAATTTGTTTCATATATAATTAAATGTCAATGTATAATTCATTTGCAACGCATGTTGTCCTTGTACATTTATGCAAATTTGAGCTGTGTTACATATTCAATACAATGTCCCCATAAAATTGCGCAAACTTGGTATGTGTGAAATACCTGTGTTGGTGCAAACTTGATTTGTGTAACGACCTCATAAGTTTACAGAAACTTTACCTGTGTTTTATTTGCAACGTATATTGTCCTTGTACATTTATGCAAACTTGAGCTGTGTTACATAGTTTGCAGAATCTTGATCTGTGTGAAATACCGGTGCAATATAAACAGATAAAGTCTCGTATGTGCAATATCAAGTCCTCCTTTCAAATTTGTTTCATATATAATTCATTTGCAATGCATGTTGCCCTCGTACATTTATGCAAATTTGAGCTGTGTTACCTATCGAATACAATGTACTCATAAGTTTGTGCAAAAGTGTGAAATACCTTTGCAATATAAACAGATAAAGTCTCGTATGTTGCTGCAAACTTGATTTGTGTTTCCTATATGTGTTGATATGTCCTCATAAGTTTATACAAAAAAGGACTACAGGTGTTTCATTTGCAACACACGTTGTCCTCGTTCATTTATGCAAACTTGAGCTGTGTTACCTATTCAATACAATGTCCTCATAAGTTTGCGCAAACTTGATAAGTGTGAAATAACTGTGCAATAAGTCCTCGTGTGTTGCTGCAAACCTGATATGTGTACATGTAATGTCCTCATAAGTTTACAGAAACTTTACCTGTGTTAATATGTCCTCATAATTAAGTTTAAACAAAGACTGTGTTACATTTGCAACGTATGTTGTCCTCGTACATTTGGTCATTTTCAAACGTGTGAGACGCGACATTTTGAGAGACAAAAGGGCCTGTATCATTCCACTTGGAAATGAATAGTGGATCATACCTATCATATTTGGTAAATTGTAGGATGGTCTCATTCTACTACCAGTTTGAGTTGAATTCTGTATTTCTTAGAAAAATTACGACTACCGTACAAAAAGGGGCGTGAGAGACACGACAAATTTTGGACATGGTTTTTGGACTGCTATCAGTGATAATTTTAATCGTGCCCAACTAAACCTCCGACACTTCCATGACTGCTGGTACTTGTGTACTAGTAGTGTACCTTTCTAAAATATATAGTCGTAATAAATCATCTCGTCTCAGTGATAAATGATTCTCCCCTAAATACTGTGAGAGACGCGACATCCAAATCGTGAGAGACGCGACATGTCCACTTTAACTTAAATTTTTGATACTTTCTCATCAATAGGCAACAGTGATAGCACCTCAAATTGAAAGATATTAACCATTTCTTACTATCTGGTCCAAATTTGATTGATGAAATAATGCAAGAGAGGAGAAATATAGAATTTTCTAACATTTTGTGAAGCCCAGTCCCACATGTACAATTTTTTGTGCAGTTTTCATTTCTCCTATAAGGAGAAGGCGGACATCCAAAAATTTTGTGAAAAATAAAAATTCATATTGTATTCACATGGTACGTGAAAGAAAATTGCCCAAAAATATCATAAGTTTTGAAATACGGCCAATTGACAATTAAAAAAAATGTCCACTTATGTTTGAAAATGACCATTTATGGAAATTTGAGCTGTGTTACCTATTCAATACAATGTCCTCATAACTTTGCGCAATCTTGATCTGTGTGAAATACCTTTGCAATATAAAGTCCTCATGTGTTGCTGCAAACTTGATTTGTGTTTCCTATATATCAATGCTCGTAAGTTTACAGAAACTTGATCAGGAAAAAAGTGTTCTTCTTGAACGACAATGGGGATGAAACTTTCCGAGTGGACCACCTATGCGTGCTCGTATTGGATATGAAATATGGCAACGACCACATTGGACTGAATATATCCAGGGCATTTTAGGGGAAGATTGTACCAGTGAGCTTGTCGGAAACCTGTCATTTATCCAGTAGAAAGCCAAATTTTGTCTTCAGCAATGCTAGAGAAATTGAGGATATCTTTTCGATAAATATGCTTATTTATGCAAATTAGCCCAATCCATTGTTCATAACGGATGCTAGCACTAGACATGTACCTGATAGATTTTACCACTTTTTAATGCACTTACAGATTACAAACATAGGGTAAGACACCAAATCCAAACAAAAAGACGTACAAATCACAAAGTTATAGCTGAAAGTGTGTTCTGGGGGCAAAGTGGCGGCCATTTTGGATTTTGGTTGGACCCCAAGCCAAAAATGTTGTTATTCTATGTTGAGATAGAGTATTAAATGGAATACAAAAAAAGTAGTAATCACTTTTCCTGTCTGTTGGTTTTGTTCAACTTGCTCTTGTTTTTCTACTTGTTGATCAATTTCGTTCACACTTCGAACAAATGATCCTCAGGTAATACCAGACATGAAGTGATAAAGATGTTGAGGTCAAAGGTCATCTATTGTTTGGTTGCCCTCCACCGACCAATTCTTTGAAATTAGCCCGACCTGATTATTTATATTTTTTTAATTTGTTTTAAAACTTTTCATTCACATAGAAATTCATAAATGGCCATGCGTTTTGAACTCGCCTCCTTTTGTGTTACCATCCCCCAAAATTAAAGCTGACAGTCACGCACCTTTCAGCATAAAAATGCCAATAACTTTAAAAATATTAACTCTTTTCCTGCAAAAGTATACATTTTATGAAAGGAAATACCCTGAGGATTTCAAAAATGCCATTGAAAATGGGATAGGGTGGAGTTGTAAAATGTTATGATTGAAAATATTTGAAGTGTGATGATTCCAAAAATACATTTCAAAATATATCTAGATCTGCAATTCCTTTACCCTGACTGTTAGTTTCTCATCATATTTGAATTGTTCAGGAAATTCCCTTTCAGATGATATCGAATTGTATGGGGTATCTCTATTCTATAATAGAAATATTAATATGCAAATATACGCAAATTCTCAGCACACAAAATTGTCAATTTGGAGGTTAAATTTACAAAAAAGTGATTACTAACAAAATAAAAATAATAAACATAAGCAAATAAAAGCACACTTAATTACCTTTAATTCAAGACCAAAACCATAGGTCTAGCCCCATGTATACCGAAACTATGAACGTTTAAAGCGAAAAACCCTTAAAATGCATTGTCTCCATAGAGTTTGTGTGTGTTAGTATGGTGGAATGTGACATTTTTATCACATAATTCAAGAAAAATAATACTTATCAATAATAAGTGTATACATAATGTAGCAGGCATCATTACCTTCAATATGAGACCAAAATCAATTGAATAGCCCCATGTTTGCCAAAGTTATTTACGTTAAACTGTTTCGCATGTCGCTCCCATAGACATACTGTGTACCGCTTCCCCCCCCCCCCCCCCCCAACCGACTTCGCCATGTGTCATTCTATCTTACGTAGCGTCGTTATTTTACGCGCGAACGAGTTTATATTTGCAGATGTGATAGTTCTGTTAATTAGCTTTAGAATGCTACCAAATTCAAGACTATTACCCTATTTTCTAGGAAAGATATTAACATTTATAGACAATGAAATGTGAAAAAGCGTAAAAAAACCCCAACATTTTGGGGTGGTGAGTTCAAAACACATGGCCAAAAATACATATGAAATATGTTTTTCAAAGAGTCATTAAAAATAGTCTATTGGAATTTCTTGGCCCCTCAGTAATTATTTTCCAACAGACAGCAATAGCCATCTGTTTCTGGTGAATAATTTAATTTGGGGGGATTTCTAGGGTCCTGGCGAGTTAGAGGCCAGAGATTTTGGTCCAATTTTTCATATAAGATGTCAAAACTAAAAATAAATAAAACAAAAATTAAAAAAATGTCCGACTGACCGACACTATTTTTCAAAAATGGCATTCTTGGGCGACCAAACAATTTTTTTTTTCTTGGCCTAAGTGAGTTGAGAACTTCCAGTACTGTGTACTATAGATCTTATTCTTGGTTTGTTCACTCTCTCCAGGATTGATGCATCAGATAGCAATTCTTGCCTCGCTAGGTGGGTCAACGATGATCATGTGCATCCAAATAGCATCATGAAAAAGGTTGCATTTGATAATAACTCCCCACATTTGTGCTTGTTTGCTTTGGTGGACCTTAAAGAAGGTGTGGAACTAACATACGACTATGGAGTAAAGAATTTACCTTGGCGGCAGGTAAATGGAACATGTTCTTGTTTGCTTATATTCTAATGTATGCACTTGAGACGTCATTTCAAAACCACTGGAATTACCGCCTTAATGGGAATCTTGCTTATGAAGTAACCTAATGCTATTAGACCTTTGACATTCAAGATAATTATAATGTGATAAAAGAAAGAAGTGTACCTCAATTTTTGTAAATGACTAAATTTTGCTATATAATTAGACCTCACATTGAAAGACAGATCCACATTTCAGAATAAACCCTCAGAAAAAACAAAAACCTTCAAGAAAATTTACTGTTAATGATGATTTATTAATTGTTTTCAAATTAAAAAGTAATTTGAAGTGCCTTGTTAGCTAAGAAAATAAAAGAAGGACAAAAAAATGTTTGCCAAACATGGTTCTGATACCTTTTATCCTCAAATTGGCCCCCCCCTCAAAAAAAAATGATGGCAAAGGTGAGCGTAATAATCATCTTTACTATGGAGTCGTTACTATGTTTATGATACATACATGTATAATACCATACCTGTAGATGCCTTATTTGCACTTCAGTATTCGGCCAGAACATAAAAGAAAAGGAATAAAAATGGGGACAAGGTGAAATATAAAAAGGGAAAAGAAAAGAAAAGGAAAGTTTTAAAAATGCAAGAAAATAAATGGAAAGAAAAGGGGTAAACAAAAAATATGGCAATGATGAAATGTTTCATGTCTTTCTCTCATGTATTGTAGCCCAGTCTGGAAAAGGAAAAGAACATACCATCTTCGGTAAGTATAGAGATCCTCAATTAGTGTGTTGAAATTGTTTAGTATTAAAACATGCACGTCCTCTCTTGAATATGTAAACAATTTCTATGTCAAATTTGCAGCGTACATGTAATGTTCTCAAACACTTCTGGAAACAAGTTCATTGTTGCATTGCAGTGTAATCTAACAGATTTATGCAAACAAGTGTTACTATCGAATTATTACAATGTTTATGATACCTGTAGATGCCTTATTTGCACTTGCGTATTCGGGCAGAATAGAAAAGAAAAGGAACAAAAATGGGGACAAGTTGAAATATAAAAAGGGAAAAGGAAAGAAAAGGAAAGTTTAAAAAATACAAGAAAATAAATGGAAAGAAAAGGGGTAAAAAAAAAAAAAATGACAATGATGAAATGTTTCATGTCTTTCTCTCATGTATTGTAGCCCAGTCTGGAAAAGGAAAAGAACATACCATCTTCGGTAAGTATAGAGATCCTCAATTAGTGTGTTGAAATTGCTTAGTATTAAAACATGCATGTCCTCTCTTGAATATGTGAACAATTTCTATGTCAAATATGCAGTGTACATGTAATGTTCTCAAACACTTATGGAAACAAGTTCATTGTTGCATTGCAGTGTAATCTAACAGATTTATGCAAGCAAGTGTTACTACCGAATTGTTACAATGTTTATGATACCTGTAGATGCCTTATTTGCACTTGCGTATTCGGGCAGAATAGAAAAGAAAAGGAACAAAAATGGGGACAAGTTGAAATATAAAAAGGGAAAAGAAAAGAAAAGTAAAAGTTTTAAAAATACAAGAAAATAAATGGAAAGAAAAGGGGTAAACAAAAAAAGATGGCAATGATGAAATGTTTCATGTCTTTCTCTCATGTATTGTAGCCCAGTCTGGAAAAGGAAAAGACCATACTATCTTTGGTAAGTATAGAGATCCTCAATTAGTGTGTTGAAATTGCTTAGTATTAAAACATGCATGTCCTCTCTTGAATATGTAAACAATTTCTATGTCAAATTTGCAGTGTACACACTGTGAAAAAAATGGGCAATATTATTGCCCAACGTTGTGCCATAGTCAACCCAACCATCTATTGGGCAATATTTTGCCCAGTGGTATTGGTAAACGTAAGCACCCTACTTCACACGTGCATTATTGTTTCGTATTTTGACCAAAATTTGAGCAAAGATATGACCTTTCAACTGCCCGACTTCGGTAGCCCACTTGTTGGGAAAATCTTGACCAGCTGTTGGGCCATTGGGAAAAATATTGCCCAATAGATGGTTGGGTTGACTATGGCACAACGTTGGGCAATAATATTGCCCATTTTTTTCACAGTGCATGTAATGTTCTCAAACACTTATGGAAACAAGTTCATTGTTGCATTGCAGTGTAATCTAACAGATTTATGCAAACAAGTGTTACTATCAAATTATTACAATGTTTATGATACCTGTAGATGCCTTATTTGCACTTGCGTATTCGGGCAGAATAGAAAAGAAAAGGAACCAAAATGGGGACAAGTTGAAATATAAAAAGGGAAAGAAAAGAAAAGGAAAGTTTTAAAAATACAAGAAAATAAATGGAAAGAAAAGGGGTAAACAAAAAAGATTGCAATGATGAAATGTTTCATGTCTTTCTCTCATGTATTGTAGGCCAGTCTGGAAAAGGAAAAGAACATATCTTCGGTAAGTATAGAGATCCTCAATTAGTGTGTTGAAATTGCTTAGTATTAAAACATGCACGTCCTCTCTTGAATATGTAAACAATTTCTATGTCAAATATGCAGTGTACATGTATTGTTCTCAAACACTTATGGAAACAAGTTCATTGTTGCATTGCAGTGTAATCTAACAGATTTATGCAAACAAGTGTTACTATCAAATTGTTACAATGTTTATGATACCTGTAGATGCCTTATTTCCACTTGCGTATTAGGGCAGAATAGAAAAGAAAAGGAACTAAAATGGGGACAAGTTGAAATATAAAAAAGGAAAAGAAAAGAAAAGGAAAGTTTTAAAAATACAAGAAAATAAATGGAAAGAAAAGGGGTAAACAAAAAAAGATTGCAATGATGAAATGTTTCATGTCTTTCTCTCATGTATTGTAGCCCAGTCTGGAAAAGGAAAAGACCATACTATCCTGAAATTCCTATTTCAACTTTGAAAAAGTTAAAAGCAGAGAAAATGTATTAGAAAATTGATAATGTGCATAATTTGCAAGACTACAATGAAGTACATGGACAAATAGTCCACTTAGTTTCTGGGAGAGGATACACGATTTCTAATTGGCTATTGAAAGGAGTGCAAAAAAAGAAAATAATACAATTGAGACAGAAAAGAAGAATGAAAGAGAAGTTATAAATTGGACAATGGAATGTCCACATTTATATACAAAGTCGTTACATATTTCTGTGCCAGAATTTGTTGCACGATGTCTTTATGCCTTTATGGAAACAAGTTCCGTGTTACATTTCCGTGTGATGTCCTCAGACATTTATGCATATTAGTTTTATGTCTCATGTAATATTAGTCCAAACAAGAACTTTTTTGCACTGCAATTGTCCTCACACATTTATGGAAACAAGTTATGTTACATTCACAGAGTAATGTCCTCACAATGCTGTTCAATCAAGCCCTATACTGCATTAAAAACACAATTTCTTTCTCTCTGAATAGCAGAACGAGACATAGTGTGCCATTTTTATGTAAATTCAATGAAAATTATAGGGATATTGAAAGGGATATTTAAAAATTATCTGATATTCCCATGTCACAAAGAATGCTGCAATGCATTGCATGATGCAAGCCAGACTGCTAGGTGCGTTCTGCTTTTGCTAGTTTATATTATGTGATTTTTTTTTTATTTTAACACCACCGCCAAACAAAAGTTGTATAGGTCGGCCACTTGGTCCGTTGGTCCATCTGTTTAAAATTTTGCTGATCAAAGCACTTCTTGTTTTTTAGAGATGCATTTAATATTTCACACACATATAGGTCTTGTGAATGTAAAACGCCCTGTTTTCATGTGCCAGAAACTATGATGCCATGGTTACAGCACATGGCAATAAATCAAGTAGAAATATTGCAGATCAAATTACTTCCTCATATTGAGCAATGGTCAGGAGATTCAGTACACACATGGAGGATGGGGTATTATAATCATCTTTACTTTGGTATATTTTTATGCCTCCGCCCACCGAAGGTGGTGCCGGAGGCATTATGTTTTCGGGTTGTCCGTCCGTCCCGTTTTCGTTCTCGCGATAACTTTAGAACCAATAAAGGTATCAACTTGAAACTTTTGTCATGTATGCTTATGGGAGGGACAATGATCTGATTAGATTTTGGAGTCATGAGGTCAAAGGTCAAAGGTCACAGTGGTCATTGAATACATGAAAATGCACTTGTCTTGTGATAACTCAAGAACGATTCCACATATCAACTTTAAACCTTGGTCATGTATGCAGATGGGAAGCCCAATGATCCATGCAAATTTTTAGGGTCATGAGGTCAAAGGTCAAAGGTCATAGAAGTCATGAAATACATAAAAATGGCTTTTTCTAGGGATAACTTAAGAGCAGTTTGACATATCAGCTTGAAACCTTGGTCGTGTGTGCAAATGAAAAGCACACTGATGCAAGCAAATTTTGGAGTCATAAGGTCAAAGGTCACAGCGGTCATTTTATACATGAAAATAGTCTGTTCTCGCTAAAACTTATAATACGTTTAACGTATGAACTTGAAACATTGGTCATGTATTCATATAGGAGGGATAATGATCTGATAAGATTTATGGATCTATTAGGTAAAAGGTCACAGGGGTCATTGAATACAGGAAAACAGACCATGGTTTAGCTTATCAACTTGAAACCTTGGTCCTTTATGCAGATGGGAAGTACAATTATCCATAGGCCATGAGGTCAAAGGTCACATAGGTCATTTTATACACGGAAATGGCCTTTTCTCGCAATAGCTCATAATTTGTTTGACAAATAACTTTTATCATGCGAGGATATGGGAAGGACAAGGGTCTGATTAGATTTTAGATTTATGAAGCCATCGGTCACATATGTCATTGAAAACATGAATGTTCAATTTATGTTCTTGCTATTATTAGTATGCAGTATAAAGGAAGTCATGTGTTAATCTTATTCAGTTAAATATTTATTTCTGATTGCGTGATATAAATGGGAAAGATAATTCTGATCACGTGATGGCGGAGGCATAAATTCCGACTGCGTGCGGTCGAGGATTCATCTAGTTAATCCAGAAAATAATGTTGTTCTCTCTCTCTCTCTCTCTCTCTCTCTCCAGAGCTCTCAGATGAGAGGGATGGACCTCCTGGGTCTATGGAGCCAAAAAGTAGCCATTCTGTTGCAAAAAGGTCAAAAGGTAATAATAGCATGTAGTTCAAACTTTGCTTGTAGTCCTATTTAAACCCTAATTTAGCCGGGTTTTGGGGGTCTTCTTTTGCCAGAGGTTGATTTAACTCCCCCCCCCCCCCCCTCCCATCTTCAGATCTTGGCTACTGGTTGCACGATCACTGCAAAAATCTGCATGCAAGTAGAATATAATGTAACTACGCAATCTAAGAGTTAACATCACAAGCTATGTGCATGCCGAATTTCGGCGCGATTGCGCGATCAACGGCCGAGATCAGAAGGGGGGACCCAATAACCCCCCCCCCCCCCATGGACTGAAGTGATCGAAATATCCCAATGGGATTAGGGTTAATTGCATGTACATGTTGGATATGTGACAATGTGCTTTAGAAGGAATTGTGAAAAATTCTTGATTTAGATGACTTTTTGCATCACATGAAGTTGTCCTTAGGTTATCAAATATGCACATGCTTTCTTTTCACTCTCCTATAAAATCTCTTTTCATTTACAGCGGAACGCATTACCTGGACAGCAGCACAACACCATGCTGTAGACACATTTTTCAAAAGAAATTACATGACATTCCGAATTCCAGGGAAAGAAGAATGTGAGGAATGTAGAAATAAGTATCCTGAACTTGCAACACTACCCTGGACTAAGATTAAATACAGGGTTTATAACATTATTAAACAAAACAAACTAAAATCCTATTGAATCCATCTTACCTCAATGAAGAAAAGTGTACACACACACATGTATGTATATAAATATGATTTATTGCACTCCGTGCAAATCATGAGGTTTGATTCAATCACAAGCAAAAACAAATAAATGAATAAAATGATAATAATTCAATTGTATACTATGCAAAAATTCAAATATTTTCTATAAATGTCAGATAATACAAAGCAAAAAGGTTTGTAATTAATATGGATCACCTTGATAAAAATTATAGCTGCAAGAATGGTAATTTGTATAACTGCTGTTGAATTGTCAAACCATGAACAAACTTTCTACACACAATCGGAAATTGCACTTGAGAAGAAAAAAAACGATACAATAAATTCATTGCTGAAATAAAACAAACATAAACATTCCTTTATAAGAAATATGGATGTGATTGACATTCAATCTGCATCTTACAGCATGGACTGCAATGTATTATAACAAAGAGAATATGCGTGTGTGTCAGCATTTCTTTTATAAGCAAAGTGTATAAAGGTGGAAAGTGTGCACATGTGCAGAATACTCCATCCACATTTTATAGCTGTACTGTGCATTATTTGAAATTAATATTTTTTCCTGACCTATTTGATTTCTATCCCAAGTTATGTGTAAGAGATCAAAATAAATATTCCATATTTCCACGATATTCCAGGAGGAAATCTCCCTTTGAAAAGGGTTTATTTGTCACAGGTCCATGTCCTAAAACATATGGAAACGTTGTCTCATCCGCTCAATCTAACTTGCGTGCATAGAACAAATAAGCATTTTTCCATGAAAAAGTGAAGTTTTCTAAAATGTGCGTTTCTTTCCAGCATTGGGGCGCCCGGAAGTCACTCGGGTAACATTTCATAAAGTATAACATAAAAAGACCATATGCAAATTTTCTGTACTTTTGTCGGAAAAAATACATTTATCCAGCACAATGTCGTCTCTTTTTGCGTTGGAGAAGAGCAAATAGCGAGTTTTAATCACACTTTGGCCGCTCTCGTAAGCTCTCACTCGTTTCACTGTGGTCAAGCGACTTTGGGGCAAACGGTTAATGAAAATACTAATCGTTAGCTTTCTTCTGGTATTAAACTTGTTTTGATTGATTGTATAATTTTGTCGGAATAAAGGAAACAAAAAGGCTTGACCAATAACTTATCAGCGTCTGAATTGACCTTTTGACCTTGAATTCCCTGATGCAAGCGCATAAATGACGTCATCTTTGCTAAATCGGTGTCTTTTATCGTAAAATGCTACACTTTCACAATGTTTATACATCTTTTTTTTAATTATTAGTAAGATATAACATATTTTGTCTGATACCACTGAAGTTGGGGTATTTATTTAATGAGTTATTTTAAAATAAGAGCCATTTTACTGTTTTAATTTACGTTCCGACATTCTGTTAAATGGGTTCGTGTTGTTAAGAATTCACTGCTTTCTGCTCCACCAAACGTCCACATACGGAGTCGTTTATCAACTAAATGATTCAAATTTATGGATGCTTCCTTCCCAGGTGTTTGTGTTGTCGAAGCATTTCATTCACCTGCTATCATTCTTTGTACTCCAATTGCCAGAACGCAAATTACATTTTGGTTTTATAGTTTCATCGGAGTCATTTATCATAGAAATTATTCAAATTTATGAATGCTTCCTCCCCAGGTGTTTGTGGTGTTTATGTATTTCATTCACCTGTTATTTTTTTTAATTTTTTTTCTTTGCCTCATCAGAGGATTTATTGATTATATATACATGGTTACATTCAAAGATACAATACTACAAATCAAATTTACATAATCGCAAAAACATTATTATTGTCATAGCAAAGAATCGAAATTAAGTTTTGCTTTGCAAAGCAATTGAATCATAATTAACATACACATTATACTGATAGTTTTTATTCCCTTTCTTTTTTTTTTTCTTTTTTTTCTTTTTGTTTTTCTTTTCTTTTCTTAAATAACACCCAACAGTTCTTTTGGTAAAAGCTTTCTGTTCATCTTTAAGTTTGATTTACTTTCCATTCTTTTTATAATTTCTCTATGGAGATTTTGTTTAGAAGCAACTTTTCTCTTGTCTATCCCAGTTATATTACGTTTAACAATCAATTTATAAATGGTCCAAAATGCTATCGTAAAGAATAATATACAATGACTTTCACAATCTATTTTGAGTAGGTGTTGGATATTGAGCGTCAGTATCCTTACTTTGTATATATCTCTTAATATTTCTTTGATATGTTTAATAAAGGGCTCAATTAGTTTGCATTCTATAAATGCGTGATTAATATCCTCTTTTATATTACATGTTGGGCATACATCGTCATTGGATATTCCCCATTTGAAAAGATTACTTCTTACTGGCAATAGGTTATACAGTAATTTCAAATTAAACTCTCGTAATTTGCTTTCTCTAATTTGAGCAAGATTACGCTTGAATACCTTAGACCAATCAATATCTACATTAAGTTTTTTTTCCCAATAAAGGCAACATGTGTTAGTTAATACAGTTCTCGAAGGAATGAGTTTATAGAAACGATTACTACTTATATCAGTAACATGTTTTACCTTATTTGCCACCAACAGATATGGAACATTGTTTTCATTTTCTTGTCTAGTATAATCATGCATAAATTCTTCTTTTAAACTATTGACCCATACAGGAGGTATCGCTGTTTAAGTCTTGCATAGTCAAACATTGCATTGCATTTTCGTTTGGAATGCACCTGCGATCAAATATATTCTGTTGACCGAAAGCCATCTCTCGTAAAAAGGTCTCCTAAATATACTAGACCACTGTCATACCAGCCTTTATAAAAGAGCGACTGATTATCATACACCACATGTTTGTTGTGCCAAATAATCTGATCTGAAACTTTAACTGGTTCATGTATAGATATACAAACATCTTTCACTGTAGTGCAGTATCTAATCATTTCCCATGCCTTTAAGATTTCTACGTAAAATGACGGAATTTTCTTTTGAACTAGAATATCATTAAGTGTGGTTATATTATAGGAGCAGTTCAGCAGTAGCTTGATGCTTCCCAATAAGTTGAACCAGTAAGAAAAAAATGTTTTCCACGCTCCATTACTCTCATTGAAAAATCTACCTAACCATTTCAGTCGGAAGCTGAACAATTGCCTTTGTATGTCAAGTATTTTTATACCACCTTTACTGTAGTCTTCCATAAGAGAAACCCTTTTGATTTTTTCTGTTTTCCCACTCCAAATAAATTTGAATATAATGCCTTCTATCAACTTCAAAAAGTTTGGAGGGATGGAATCAACCATGATCAAGTGAGTAACTTGGCTAAGTGCTAGATTTTTCAGTACCGTGACTCTTCCAAAAATGGTTAAGCTTCTTTTTGTCCAGCTATCAAGAATTTTCCTCAATTTTATCAACTTCTGCTCCCAGTCCATCTTTAGAGCTTCATTATTATTAATTGTACTCCAATTGTTAGAATACAAAATGCATTTTGGTTTTATAGTTTCATGCAATAAGTAAGTTAATAAAAGAGTATGTTCTACACATTAAAAACAATGTGTGTGCCTATTGTACAATGTAATGTGTCCCCTCATTTTGTAATAGTTAATTTACCCATTCACATAATGGAACTACCTGCCCGATGAAGCCAGTGGCCGGTGACCCCTGAGCACTCAACACCGTGTGGGAGTCAGTTTGTGTTCAACTTCTTTTATGAGACAAATACAAGCAAACGTTTCCATGTGTGGAGAAGGAAAATATTTTGTTAAAGTTAAAAAAAAAAGTAAAAAAAAAAAAAACCTTATGGCAAAGTACCATGTAATCATGGTCATACGAAGCAAATGTGTGTGTGTGTGGGGGGGGGGGGGGGGTTACCTCCAGAAAATGCTTAAAATTGACGTTTCTTTTTATTACTGAATGTCTGCACAATCGACCACAAGTGTGGACCAAATTTTTCAATATCACATTAACAAATGCAGAAACATGCTGCTAATTTAAGGATTTTTGACAATCTTAGTGATTATATTCATTTTGAAAATTCTGTGTTTAATGATCGATAAATGATCACAATGATCAGACTTTGTGTAGATTATCATTTAAGAAAAATAAAGAGGTGATTTCTGAGATTTTGTACATGTAAGAGAAAAGTTATTTATGCATTATGAATGACTAACTGCATGTATGTCAAGTTCCTGTTGTCAGTGTTGAGTTTTATTAAAAACAAATCTTTGAAAATGATCTACATGTGTACTTGAAGTGTTTAAATTTCCTTGTATCTGAATGATGTAAAGTGGAACCTTGTTGAGATAAACTCCTCATGATCGCTAAAAGAGATAAATACCTGTGCAAAATAAACAGATAAAGTTTATATGTCCTCATAAGTTTATACAAACAAAGACTGTGTTTCATTTGCAACACATGTTGTCCTCGTACATTTATGCAAACTTGAGCTGTGTTACCTATTCAATACAATGTCCTCATAAGTTTACGCAATCTTGATCTGTGTGAAATACCTGTGCAAAATAAACAGATAAAGTTTATATGTCCTCATAAGTTTATACAAACAAAGACTGTGTTTCATTTGCAACACATGTTGTCCTCGTACATTTATGCAAACTTGAGCTGTGTTACCTATTCAATACAATGTCCTCATAAGATTGCGCAAACTTGGTATGTGTGAAATACCTGTGCAAAATAAACAGATAAAGTTTATATGTCCTCATAAGTTTATACAAACAAAGACTGTGTTTCATTTGCAACACATGTTGTCCTCGTACATTTATGCAAACTTGAGCTGTGTTACCTATTCAATACAATGTCCTCATAAGATTGCGCAAACTTGGTATGTGTGAAATACCTGTGCAATAAGTCCTCGTGTGTTGCTGCAAACTTGATTTGTGTGATGTCCTCATAAGTTTACAGAAACTTTATCTGTGTTGATATGTCCTCATAAGTTTATACAAACAAAGACTGTGTTACATTTGTAACGCATGTTGTCCTCGTACATTTATGTAAACTTGAGCTGTGTTACCTATTCAATACAATGTCCTCGTAAGTTTACGCAATCTTGATCTGTGTGAAATACCTGTGCAAAATAAACAGATAAAGTTTATATGTCCTCATAAGTTTATACAAACAAAGACTGTGTTTCATTTGCAACACATGTTGTCCTCGTACATTTATGCAAACTTGAGCTGTGTTACCTATTCAATACAATGTCCTCATAAGTTTACGCAATCTTGATCTGTGTGAAATACCTGTGCAAAATAAACAGATAAAGTTTATATGTCCTCATAAGTTTATACAAACAAAGACTGTGTTTCATTTGCAACACATGTTGTCCTCGTATATTTATGCAAACTTGAGCTGTGTTACCTATTCAATACAATGTCCTCATAAGATTGCGCAAACTTGGTATGTGTGAAATACCTGTGCAAAATAAACAGATAAAGTTTATATGTCCTCATAAGTTTATACAAACAAAGACTGTGTTTCATTTGCAACACATGTTGTCCTCGTACATTTATGCAAACTTGAGCTGTGTTACCTATTCAATACAATGTCCTCATAAGATTGCGCAAACTTGGTATGTGTGAAATACCTGTGCAATAAGTCCTCGTGTGTTGCTGCAAACTTGATTTGTGTGATGTCCTCATAAGTTTACAGAAACTTTATCTGTGTTGATATGTCCTCATAAGTTTATACAAACAAAGACTGTGTTACATTTGTAACGCATGTTGTCCTCGTACATTTATGTAAACTTGAGCTGTGTTACCTATTCAATACAATGTCCTCGTAAGTTTACGCAATCTTGATCTGTGTGAAATACCTGTGCAAAATAAACAGATAAAGTTTATATGTCCTCATAAGTTTATACAAACAAAGACTGTGTTTCATTTGCAACACATGTTGTCCTCGTACATTTATGCAAACTTGAGCTGTGTTACCTATTCAATACAATGTCCTCATAAGTTTACGCAATCTTGATCTGTGTGAAATACCTGTGCAAAATAAACAGATAAAGTTTATATGTCCTCATAAGTTTATACAAACAAAGACTGTGTTTCATTTGCAACACATGTTGTCCTCGTACATTTATGCAAACTTGAGCTGTGTTACCTATTCAATACAATGTCCTCATAAGATTGCGCAAACTTGGTATGTGTGAAATACCTGTGCAATAAGTCCTCGTGTGTTGCTGCAAACTTGATTTGTGTGATGTCCTCATAAGTTTACAGAAACTTTATCTGTGTTGATATGTCCTCATAAGTTTATACAAACAAAGACTGTGTTACATTTGTAACGCATGTTGTCCTCGTACATTTATGTAAACTTGAGCTGTGTTACCTATTCAATACAATGTCCTCGTAAGTTTACGCAATCTTGATAAGTGTGCGTGGTTGACCTCTGTCGAATGCTGAAATATGACATTTTAACATTAGAGAAAGCCACCTCAGACGTATACCAAAACAAGAATCATGTCCTCTGATGTATAGGTCTATGATAAATTTTTAAACTTAAAAAAACGCATTCAATTTTGTGAGCGTCCTTAAAAGCATTCTCTTTTTTAAGGAGTCTTTTCACCATTATGTCCATTAGAGCTAGATAACACCTGTCCTCAAAAGAAGGTAGTTTACCATGGTCCTCGGACATAATAGGCGTGTATGTACGCGTGCGTGTGTGCGTGTGTGTGCGTGTGTGTGTGTGTGGGTTGTGTGTGTGTGTGTGTGTGTGGGATGGCCTCAGGGTACGTGTGTGCGTGATGGTGTGCGTGCGTGTGTGTATGGATGTGACTTAATTATGCCCGATAGTTATCAGTATGTAATGATTCGACTTGAAGCAACAAAACCTATACCAGTGAAGCATGCTATGTTTGAGCAAAGTAAGGGGAAATTGTGTAAATAGGCCGAATAGAAATCGACATGCGGAAGGAAGGTGAAAAGGTGAAGGACTAGAGAAAACAAGGCACTATATTTCAAGATCAACAGTGGGGAAGCTGACAGAGAAAATTATTCAACTATGGGGATTTTTACAACTTGATATAGATTTTTCTAGCAAATGGAATTATATCAATCATGCTAATAAAAAAAGCGAAAGAAACATGAAGAAAGGTGAAATAAGCATGAGTGTATGGAAAAAGGAAAAAAGTAAAGCAAAAGATGAAACTAAATAAAAGAAAAAAGATCAAAATTGTAATGAGTCCAACTTCCATAGAAATCATAGTGGGAAAATGAACAAAAATAGCAACAACAACAAAAATCAGGAGACAAGTTTATGAATTTTTCATGAATCTGCTTTATTTTTGAACTCCACAGAATGTCATTTTTAAAGAAGAATAGTGATCTTAAGGCTGATTGTATTGGTAGCTCCGCCACTTAATACTTATGAGCGCACTGAACGCCTGAGCATTTCTGCCAAACGAATATGGCCCTTTACAAATAGTCATTATCATTATTAGGCCTATATTATTATTCGTTAGTTTTGATTGGTTTGTTTTGTTTGTTTTATCCAAATGATTCTGACTAAATCTTATTTAAAAAACATATGCAATGTACGCAGATATGACTTGTGTGTGACAATGGACTACACAATCATGTAGCATGAAAGTTTGGTTCAAACACTTCAGCTTCAGCTATTTCATATCATATCCTATTTCAGTATTGAGGGCATCTTAAGAATGACAAATCTCAAAATTAATGGTCACCTTTTCACGAACTCTCACCGTTCGTCCAGAGACACGTGATCAATATACAGGTACTCTGAGTATTGTTAGTCTGCAAACACAGACCCCAATTTGACATTTAAACACACTTCAGGGAAGTCTCGAGCGAAGCCTTGCTCTGGTAGTCTCTGGCGCTGGTCTACAACTTGACTAGTTCGTCTATACTACCAAATGGGGCTCTTCCCATACGGTCTACACCCAGCAAGTCTATTATCCACATGGTCCAATAATTATTTCGTCTACATATCATTTGGTAAAATGACTTGATGATTATCATTATTTATGATGTAATGATTATTAGACCATTATACCCCCTTCACATACACGGATTTTTCTTACGAGTCCTTACGGATCGCCAACTCGTAGTCAATCGCAAGCATCCGTAAATAACTCGCTGGTATCCCTAAATAACTCGTCACAACTCGCAACAACTCGTAGACACTCTTAATGATCCGTGAAAGGAGAGGCAAATTTTTTGACATGTCAAAAATCTTCTTACGGTTGTCCACGGATTGACTTTTCCGTAAATAGCTCTTAAATAGCTCGTAACAATCCGTAACCATCCGTAAACCGCTCGCAACAACACATAACCATTCGTAAACTGCTCGCAAGCATCCGCAAATGACTCGTAACAGATTTTTGTAACGATTCTTTACGGTTAGTTTACGATTTGTTTACGGATTATTTACGGATTATTGCGAGCAGTTTACGGATGGTAACGTGTGCTTACGTGTTGTTTACGATTTTATTCGGGTCATTTTACGATGGGTTTACGGATTGATACGGTTATTGCGAGCATTTTACGTGTAGTTATTAGTACTTTACGAATAGATACGTATACTTTACGTAAGCTTACGAAATAATTATGATTTGGGGAAAGGTATAAAAGCTGCAAATTCGAACACATCATTTTCAGTTGTTATTTTTTGGCTAAAAATCGTAAGGACTCGTAAATACTCGTAACTTACTCGTAACTATTGGTAACAACACGTTAACAGGTCGTAACTAACACGTTAGTTGCTCGTAGTTATCCGTGACAACTCGTTACAAATCGTGAACTGTTGCCGTAAATACATCGTAATAACTCGTAATAATCCGTAATAAACCGCAAACAGCTCGTAATAACTCTTAAACCGGTCGTAAAAGTGGTAAAATCGTTAGGATCCGTGAAAGATCCGTGAGTTTGTGCGATCCGTAAGGACTCGTAAGAAAAATCCGTGTATGTGAAGGGGGTATTATGATAATGGATAGTAGACAAAATGGGCATTGGACAAACTGGGAATTAGAAAGACTCGCAATTACAGCAAATGATTGATAGACAAATGGGTAGTGGACTTATTGGAGATTAGACCAAATGAAATTTGGACCAACTGACTATTAGCCTAAATGGTCATTAGACCTAATGATAAGTAGACGAAATGATTATGAGACCAAGTGGATAGTAGGCAGGCTGGGTGTATATCATAACGGGGATATATATAATATTAATTGGCTAGTAGACGAACTGGTTATAGGCCAAACGGCAATTCACCTCTCTCGCCATCTCAAGAGCAGAGTCGGCATGGTCTCTTGGTTCAAACACTCTGCTACACATTACTGCCCACTAACATATTGAATGTCGATATCATGTTCAGACTCATTCGGATGGCATCAATTTTGCGGTCATTATATTTCTCCTCGCTTTTATTTACGTCATTCGAAAACCACTTGAAACAATAAATTATTTCAAAAGAAATCGCTTACTTTATGAAAGCGTTGACGAATAGGTATAGGAATGCCAATGGATCCAGAATCAATACAGCCCTTTTGTGCTCATTTATTATTGGTAAATTGTTATTTTTATGTCATAGTTGTGCATATCACACAAATTCTGTCTCTACGAGTTTATTTTGCGTCTAGCGCGATGTATTTAAGAGTCTTGTGCTCACACATTACTAGTTACTATTTTCAGTGCATTTCATGTGCTCTCTCTTTTTTTTTCTCTCTCTCCCTCTGTCTGTCTCTCTTTCTCTCTTTCTCTCTTTCTCTCTCTCACTCTCTCTTTCTCTCTCTCTCTTTCTCTCTCTCTCTCTCTCTTTCTCTCTCTCTCCCTCTCTCTCCCTCTATATCTTTCTCTCTCTCACTCTCTCTTTCTCACTCTCCCGCGCTCTCTCCCTCTCTCTCTCTCTCTCTCTCTCTCTCTCTCTCTCTCTTTATATATCTCTCTCTATACACTGCATGCCATATGATACTAATTCTCACTTTTAAATCAATCCGTCTGCTTTAAATTATATAATAATCATAACCACAGTTAGATAAAAGGAAAGTGAAATATTGTATGCCGAGAAAATTCAAGTATTTCATCATTTACAAACATAAATGAATTATAATTATATACAAATTTTGAAATACAAACACATGTCCTGACTCAATGAGTGATTTCGACAAGAAAGAAAAAATACATTAATAGCATGCATGCCTGGCAGCTATACCCATTAGTCGAAACCACAAAGCTAGCGATGACATTACTAGAAAGAGAAGGGAGGGATAGAGGGAGAGAGAGAGAGAGAGAGAGAGAGAGAGAGAGAGAGAGAGATAGAGAGAGAGAGAGAGAAGGGGTGTTGGGGTTGCACGCTTACACCATCTTCATTTATTTTTTTCCAGAAAATTTGGAACAGATAACAACAACAATTTCCGAATTTGTATACCTCAAATTAACAACACTTAAATTTGTCCTTTTTCAAATTTTCAACCCCAAATGGCACCTGGTAATGTAGTAACCTCGTATAGTCGTATTTATAATTCAACATGCCATACATGAAAAAAGCCGCAGACGTTATTCATTGAAACATGGCTTTGCGGAAAGGTGTATTTATATATTGATTTAACCTGCAATTAAAAGTTCAATCAAACACGTTCTGTGTAAATAATTAGCTACGGATAGGATAACGAAAATTGTGTAATAATTGGTGTCATTAATCGATTAGGCGCCCCCAACCTATCAACGATAATCTAGACTACGCACTTTCGTCACATTATTCTTGTTCAAACACGTTTATGTTACGATGGGTGATTAAACATTCATACCTCAGCAACACCCACTAACGTTGAAGAAGGGGCAAGGGGGCAAACTGCGCTTCCTGGTATACTTTTTGGGGAGGTGGGGGATGCAGCCACTTTTAAAAATGATAGGGTAAAGCAGGTTAGGGCATGAAAAGTTACATAAAAAACTCTTTCTTTCCAAAATAAAACCCAACCCCAGCAATGCAAACCAGGCACTTAAAATTATATTCGTACTAATCGTTCACCTTTACTTGTGAATGTTTGTTCAAAGCTACCTTTCCCTTCTCTAAATGTCTGGAAACAAATGCGTAGTTACAGGGGGGTATATAGGGGTTGAGCCCCCTCCCCCATACGGTAGCAAAAATAAGAAAGAGACAGGGATAGATAGTCTGTGGGAGGGGAGAGTGTGGGTGGGCGTATGTGCGTATGTGAGAGGGAGAGAGAGAGAGAGAGAGGGAGGGAGAGAGAGAGAGAGAGGGAGGGAGATAGAGAGAGAGGGAGGGAGATAGAGAGAGAGAGAGGGAGAGAGAGAGGGAGGGAGAGAGAGAGAGAGAGGGGGAGGGAGGGAGAGAGAGAGAGAGAGAGAGTCAAACAGACAGAGAGGGGGAAGGAAGAAGGTAAAGGAACTATCAATAGATGAAAAGAAGACGAAAGTATCCGCTCCAACTCCCTCCCGTATTCGCATTCCATAGAACTTTAGTAAGATTGCTACGCCCTAATGATGTCCTTTTAAAGTCCCTGTATCCACTGTGTGTCAATATATTCAATCTCCGAATTGTTTCTCAAAATATATTACCAATAACCATATTTGAGCCCAAAGGCGCATTTCTGACAAAAGAAAATGGTCACCTCCTCATTAGCTGTTTTTTTAGAAATATGAAACATTTTTACGTTAAAGGGACTATGTCCCATTTGCAGGCCAAAAAAATGAAAAAGTTAAATTCCAACTGCATTTGAAAGATAACACTAATTTAGAACTTCCTTCACAAAGGTGGGGCTTGAAAATGTCTTCAAGTTGGAAAATAATGACTATTAGTTGTCAAATCGACTTTAGGGCTATAGAGCCCAAAAGTAATAGTCTTGATTTTCAGACAATTGTACCGAATGGTCATAAGTTTTATGCTGCGCAAAGATTCAATCAGTTTAATCTTGGCCATCACAAGAAGTGGGTTATTGATGTAGACAAATACTCATGTACCCTTTACAACTCTTTTCATGTATGTTATTACCAAAGAAGAAAAAAGCCAGTCAGTCACTCAATAGTGTCTGACAGTGAAGTCTAGCAAGTAGCAAACGGCTCATACTTTTCCTTTTTTTTAATGTCACTGTATTCTCATGAAAGTCGAAACTAAACAGCTTTGCATAATCTCAGTCCACTGCTTTACACGACTTTCTAATATGCATTTAATGTTTATCGATATAGTGCTAGGGTTCAAGTTAGTAGTTATACAACAAAAAATCAATATATCAATACTACGTAAAGTTGTTTTTTCGAGCATTGTCTACGTTTCTTCTTCTCTTTTTTTTTGTTTCTCTCTTTCTCTCCCTCTTACTCTCTCTTTCTCCCACACACGCACGCACACAAACACGCACACAAACACACACACACCATTTCCAACCCACTCGTCATTATCTATCCTCATGTTCTGTTCATGCAACACCACAAACATAATAATTGTGACCTCGATTAAAATTGTCGCTGTCCTCCCCATCCAATTTAATCTTAAACATGTACATGTATATTTCTACATTTTTCAATTTTTAAAAGCTCTTTTCCCTTTTTTACTTCTGTCAAATAAATTTACTTTTAATGTCAATTATTTACATTCATCGTGCGTCATAATGCCTCACGCTTCAAATATCTAAATTATATAAATTGAAATTTCACATCTGAACCTCTCTTCATTTTCACTCTCTCTAATTTGCTGTTTGAATAAGCTACTCATGATTTGGGGTGAACGACCACGCCCTTTAATTAATTATTATTTAATTAATTGTGTACCTTTCTAAAAACGGGGCTTTGCTAGACGATTTCGAATGTGGGAAAGGGGCATTTTGTACGAAATATGCCGATAAATTCGCCCTTTTTTTTTTTACAATAACCATAGAAAGTAAAATACGTATTAAAAACCCTCAAAGGTTATCAAATTGAGGAATTTGCAGACGAGACCTTCAAAATTCAGAATGTATTGACATAGATTTTTGAATAGGGGTTTCACCCTTCCCCCACCCCCTCCTCTAGTATTGCCTTGACGGATGTGCGTAGGCTATCACTCCATTTATTATTCTTCTTGACAGATTTTGATGCATCGGTAGAAAGTCATCCTGAAACTGAAAGGTTTTTGAAAACTTCAATTTAATCCATCAGGGTAATTCATAGTTGTTATCTTGAAGATGAAAAAAAAAATATGAAAAGAGGCAAGTCAAAAACGTCGAAGGCTAATGCAAATATGCGAACATGCGGATCATTTATTAGTTGCTTAGCAACGGAGCTGCGTAGATAATAAGTCGGGCAAAAATCTATCGTGTGCTGGTTTTTTATTTCACATACGATTTGCAGCGTTCTGTGTTCTATATACATGAAAAAAATACAAAATACAAGATTCAGAAGTTGACGACTAAATGTCACAATGGATATTTCATCGTTTAAAAAAACATAATGAAATTAAGAGAAATGGTTGAAGAGAACGGCATTACATGGTACAAGTATCATTATTCAATTTTGAAAATGAAGAGGATTAAAGTATGACAAGTTCGGTGTTCCATACTGATATTGTTTACCCATATCAATTTTGGATGGTAAACAAGGACGAAGGATGGAGTGCATGATTTCAAACATATTGCACTATAACTAGTTAAAAATAAGTAGGTAGTAAAAGTGTGACTTGCAAACATGTTCTTCCATATCTCAGAAAAGACTAATAAAACCTCGCATTTCACGAGAAACTTGAATTTAGGCACACTCACAGTTTCCAAACGAGAGTATAATTGTATCGTACAATAACCCGCTAACAAAACCAGGAAACAATCAATGGAGATACATACATGCAAAATACGGAAAATGTATGTATATATGATAAGTTGATGTAGCATATCATAATCCTCTATAATAAACGAAAGAAATACATCTGAACCCTGCCCATGCTTACCGGTAAACGATGCACTAGCACCAGAACAAATTCGTTCAGTTATGACGTTGTCAACCGCGGCGTTTATTTTTAATGACGTAACTGTAATACGCTTAACGATTATAATTATGTGTATTATAACACGGAGCTTAGTAGATAAGCGTAGGACCTTTGTTGTGAGCGTTTGACATTCATTTAAAACGTTATAAATATCACCTTTTATTTTTAAAGGCACGGTTTAACGCTCCGTCTGAACGAGTGTTTAGGGCACAAAATTGACATTTTCAGGGTTTAAAAAGTAAATAGACACCTTACAGTACAGAGGGCCCGAAATGATATAGCCAATTATTTAGTATTTCAAGTGAACTTATCTTTCAATGCTAGACTTCTTCTCAGACCTTTTCTACTCTATCTCTGTATCTAGCCTACTATAGAGTACAGAAGCTGTGACGTCATAAAAATCTATTTTTAGAATTTCTCAATTTTTTCTTCATTTTCCGAAAGAGCATAAAAAATAATGTCCAAATGTTGAAAGCCAATTGAATATGTTAAGTATTGTCTGAGATATGACCATCTAATTAAATATACTCCCCATAGGAGCTCAGTGTTATATGCTCTGGCTCCTAACCAAAAGGAGCCAGAGCATATAACACTGAGTTCCCATAGGACATATATTTAGTCAGATGGTCATATCTCAGACAATACTTAACATATTCAATTGGCTTTCAACATTTGGACGTTATTTTTTATGCTCTTTCGGAAAATGAAGAAAAAATTGAGAAATTCTAAAATTAGATTTTGATGACGTCACACTTCACCACTCTATAGTATTTTATAGTATCGATTCGTCATGTAAATGTAAGGAAATTATTCATATAATGATGTTTGTACAGCAGTTTGTCTTTCTCCAGATATGGTGCGGTAAACCGACGCAAATAAAAAAAGCCGCTGCGGTTTTTTATTTATTTTTTATTTACGCGTTAATGAATGACGACTTCGCGCAACACTGAGCTCTATGTCATAATATTCATAAATGAGAAGCATATTACACTTAAGTCATCTAAAAAACCGCTGCGGTTAACCACGTCATTACATGAAGAGGCAAAACCGCGTCTTCATTAAAAAAAAAAGGTCGCAGTTTCAGTGCCTCTTCATGTCTGAACGAGCCTTTAGAGTGTTCCATATGCATCTTACATGTGTATGGTAAGGTATTTATTCATCAACATATCGCAGCCAATGGCTGAATTGCATGCATGATTTACAGATATTTGGTTTAAATATATTATATTAAAAAATATAAAAAAACACATTATATTTACAATTCATTATTTAACAAAAATTCGACGAAAAAACTCAGTAAAACTCAAAAAGGGAAGAAAGAAATGAAGGAAAAGTGTGGAGCAGGAAAATAAGGAGAAAAGGAAAGGAAAGTTGAGGAAGAGGGAGTGGAGAGAGAAGGGGAGAAGAGAAGGGAGAGAGAGACAGACAGACAGACAGAAAGAGAGAGAGAGAGAGAGAGAGAGAGAGAGGGGGTGAAGAGGAATAAAGAGCTGGTATAATATAATACAAATTACAAAATTAAAATGTAATTGAAAAAAGGTTATTTCATCCACGTTAGTGGGAATCCACTTCAAAGGACTTGATTTACAAAAAAGTAATTTTGAGGCAATTTTTAAACATGTGTATAATCATTACCACATACCCAAAGAAACGTACTATTTTGAACCTGTTGATACGTTATTAAGTGTAATCATACATGCTTGAAATACTTCTACTGACAACTCCACCCATAATTTCCCTTCTACGTACTACAAATCAGGTCAACTTGCTGACAAAGCTGAGAAATACATTCGTACTCTTGCGTGCTCGAATAGAATAAAAACTCCATGATTATGGCTTCACTGCTTAATTAATACGCAAGAACTGATGGAAATCAGGCATAGAAAGTACAAGGTCACGAGTTAAGAGCGGATACAATTCCAGATGCATAATACCGGTGGCCCTTACTCAGAATATGAGGCCCTTTTGTTAGAAAAATGGTTGCCTAGCGACATCAGAACGCAAATTACCGAGAGACGGAATACAGTAATTGTCGATGGAGATCTGAAATTACTTTCATACATTTCCGGCGGTCTGCATGTTCTTCTTTAATTTTCAGTGGGGGAGAGAGCTTGAGAGAGCTTGAGAGAAAGAGGGGGAAAGACAGAGAGAAGGGGGGAGAGAGAGAGAGAGAGAGAGAATGCCGGTTCTTTCTGAATTCTTTCATTCCATCACTGGTATCAAATTATCGATCTCGTTTAAAAGAGAATAAAGATTAATGGGATGAAAAAGTGAAGCAGAAGGAGGGAGATATCAATATACATGTTATCGGGAAAAATTCTCAAATTTGTCAAAGGCGTGTTTATATGAAGTTCATATTAGATGAAATGATAAAATAGACCTGCAGTAAACGTTAAATGTAAAAGAGCATTGAGAAGAGAAAATACAAATAGAACTTCTCATCTTCAACTGAAAAGGACCTTTAATAATAAATCCATAGATTCTCAAAATGACTGTTTTTAACAATTACAGATAAAGAGAACATTGATTTTGGAACATAATGAATCTTTTACTCGCTGATCAAATATATTGAATCAAATGGGGTAGCAGCAAAATTGTCTCCCGAAATAAGGAGAGGTGTCCCTGCCAAATTCATTTAGATGCATTATTGTTACGAAAACAATTTATGCATTACTCTGTTATATGATTATAGGGCTTTGGCAAGAATGAATATCGATTAAAAAACAATCAAAACGCGGAGAGGAAAATCCATCCACAGTATAGAGAAGTAATCTAACAGAAAGCAGAGAAGCAGACTGGTGAAAGCGAAATCGGACAAAAATACGAAAGTTATGAATGTTTGAAATTTGTAATAACTATTCGTATGGACTTTTCAATTGACTGAATCGGTAATGTCATTGTGACGTAATGCCGGAAACTTTCCCATTGGTTTCGACAGACAAAATCACTAAAATGTCAAGTTTTCAAATTAAATGACTCAGGAGGGTCTATTCTTTTCAGGCGCCCTATAATGATATTTTAACTATCGCCCCAAGGGAGAAGGTACTTTGGAGAAAAGGGAAATTTATTATAATTTTGTGCGCGACAAACGGGGGAGTTGCCCATGACTACGTCACAATTCACTGACCAAATTGCCAATTAGAGATTCGAATAGATTTAATGAACTCATGTTTCAGATATTCATAATAGTACTCTCTTATCACTGCGTATTATTGGTCCGATTTATTTTAACTTTCGGCATTCTCTTTCCAGGCGCGGATCTACGGGGGGGGGGGTTTAGGGGGTTTAAACCCCCCCCTTGGGCGGCCCAAAAAAAAAAAAAAAAAAAAAAAAAAAAGAACGCACGCTGGAGAGAAACCCTTTCAAGTGCATATATTGTGAGAAGATATTCAACTCATCTGGTAACTTAACCAAACACATGATAACTCTGGATATAACTGTGTATTTAACTGTTACTTGATTTAAAAAGACGTTATCATGCACTGCTTTTTATGGTCTCCATTGTGTTAATAGATGCCAGGAAAACATCACTTACGGGGTTCAAATAAACACCCCCAAAAAATCGGCTCGCCGCTTCGCGGCTCGTGGACGATGCTCCGCATCGTCATTATTTGGGTCAAACCCCCCCCTTAGCAAAAAGCTAGATCCGCCCCTGCTTTCTCTGACTTTTCTGCTTTTATTCAAAAAGTCGTGACACGGAACGATATCAAAATGTGAAGTAAAACACATTTGGGCTAAGAAATTAACTATAAGCTATGTAATAAGCATAAACATATTACTTGCCACAATGCGACTATCCTTCAATTCTACACATAAAATGGAATTCCTATGTGGTTTATACCTTTACCACAAACATATACACAATACTACTTTTATATTGTTAATAATATTTCCTATTATGGAATAATTATAAAGTAATGCTCATTATCATAATACTAAAACTATTACTAACGATGTGACCGCTGTAACTTTTAAAACCCTCCAGGCAAATTGCTGATTTTTCACTATACAATCTCAGATCTAAAGTACAAAGGGCTAAAAATTAAAGCTGTATTAGAGTGTAATGTTGAATTTTTAGAGCCTCTAACAAAACTAGTATACCGA
The DNA here is from genome assembly GCA_035222895.1 of Strongylocentrotus droebachiensis. Taxonomy (NCBI): domain Eukaryota; kingdom Metazoa; phylum Echinodermata; class Echinoidea; order Camarodonta; family Strongylocentrotidae; genus Strongylocentrotus; species Strongylocentrotus droebachiensis. The sequence goes on from JAVYIG010007146.1 coordinate 105,491, forward strand.
ACAGAAATTAGACATCGTTTGTTATGTTTGTAATTCTTACATGCATTACTTTTTCATTAACAAATTGATTTAACCTATGTTTAATACTAAAAGGCGGTTAATTCTTGTTTATTAAAAAGTAATCTTTGATGGTCGAAATCTAAGATAAGAGTGGAAAGAAGAAGAACAAGAAAAGATTACAAAGAATTATGAAGTTAGAAATTTGTATAAACAAATTGAATTTCTGTATAAACGTCTCATCTATAACTAAGACGCTCCAACAATAGTACATGAACTATTATTCTTTCTTTTTACATATAAGGGAGGGTTAGAATTTCTATTCGAAGGCTATTGATGGACTCGTTGCTAGGATATAAGTGCCTACACAAAAATATAAAAAATTATTTATAAATGTCATGTCCTACAATAATATCAGTCAATACATACAATATACAATAATACATAATAAACAAATCACTATTATTGTATGAGCTATCAAAGTAACAAAATCATTTTTTTATTCCACATACAAATAATCTTGCGCTACGATTGGTAAAAAGTAAATCACGTGATGAAAGATAGTTCGCCCATCATTGATGGGAGAAGAAAAGTTCGTTGAACTGTGTAGATAGTAGTACTATTTGCACAGTGCAACACACTTTCACTGAAGATAGTAGTACTATCTACACAGTGCAACGCACTTTCTTGTATACGTTGCGTATACGTACGTACGTAGGTACTGCATGCACTATACGTATCGTACACACGTTTGCTAGCTGTTAATTGATGTTGTGTTGCTCTAAAATGACGGAAGAAGTGAAATGTTTCCGATGTGGAATTTAAAGCAAGTAATCACCTTTTGGTTACAGGCGATGGCAAACTATCTCTTCCTCGGTGATCTGAATGTATACGCTATCTTTCATCAGCTTCGCTTCGTTAAGAAAGCTACATCTAGATCGCCTCGGAAGTGATAGTTGTCCCATAACCTTCACCAACGGTAAATATTTGCTTACTATCATCTCGGCCATTATCAAGT